>PVJI01002779.1:0-137900 GCA_004026765.1 Micronycteris hirsuta | reverse complement strand
TATAGAACAAACACTTCAAAAATTTATATGGAACCATAAACAACCCCGAATATCAGCTGCAATTTTGAGAAAGAAGAGCAAAGCAGGAGGGATCACAATTCCTGATATCAAACTATATTACAAGGCCACTGTAATCAAAACAGCTTGGTACTGGCATAAAAACAGACAGATAGACCAATGGAACAGAATAGAGAGCCCAAAAATAAAACCAAGTCTCTACGGGCAATTAATCTTCAGCAAAGTGGGCAGAAGCATAAAATGGAATAAAAATAGCCTCTTCAACAAATGGTGTTGGGAAATCTGGATGGCTACCTGCAAAAAAATGAAACTCGAGCACCAACTTACACCATACACAAAAATAAATTGAAGGTTGATAAAAGACTTAAATGTAACTCGTGACACCATAAAAGTTCTAGAGGAAAACATCGGTAGGAAAATCTCAGACATCCCACACAGCAACATCTTCAATGATATGTCCCCTAGAGCTAGGGACATAAAGGAAAGAATAAACAAATGGGACCTTATCAAAATAAAGAGCTTCTGTGGGGCTTAAGAAAATAGTATTAAAATAAAAAGGGAAACAACCGTATGGGAAGACATATTTGCCAATAATACCTCAGACAAGGGTCTGATCTCCAAAATATATAAAGAGCTCATATGACTCCACTCCAGGAAGACAAAAAAAAAAAAAAAATTAAAAAATCTACAAAAGACATGAACAGACACTTCTCGTAAAAGGACATACAGAGGGCCCAGAGTCATATGAAAAGATGCTCAACATCATTAGCCATCAGAGAGATGCAAATTAAAACCACAATGAGATACCACCTCACACCAGTCAGAATGGCCATCATCAACAAAGCAACAGATAACTGTTGGAAGGGATGTGGAGAAAAGGGAACCCTTCTGCACTGTTGGTGGGAATGCAGACTGGTGCAGCCATTGTGGAAAACAGTATGGAACTTCCTCAGAAAAATGAAAATGGAACTGCCTTTCAACCCAGCAATTCCACTACTGGGATTATACCCTAAGAATCCTGAAAAACCAATTCAAAAGAACCTTTGCACTCCAATGTTTATAGCAGCACAATTCACAATAGCCAAGTGCTGGAAACAACCTAAGTGCCCATCTACAAATGAATGGATCAAGAAACTATGGTACATTTACACAATGGAATTCTATGTAGCAGAAAGGAAGAAGGAGCTTATACCCTTTGCAACAGCATGGATGGAACTGGAGAGCATTATGTTAAGTGAAGTAAGCCAGGCGGTGTGGGGCAAATACCATATGATCTCACCTTTAACTGGATCATAATCAACAAAAGCAGAAAGCAAGGAAAACATAACCAGAGACATTGAAATTAAGAGCAGTCTAACAATAGCCAGTAGGGAGGGGGGAGGGGACAATGGGGAGAAGGGTTTTCAGGAATCACAGTAGAGGACACATGGACAGAACTAATGGTGAGGAGGGAGGCTGGCGGGGAGGCGGGGTTGGAAGGGAAGGGAGGAGGGGAGGGGAGATGTTGTAAGTAACTGTGATTTAACAACAGTAAAGTAATTATTTAAAAAAATGAATGGATCAAAAAACGATGGTGATTTAATATTTTTAATTCATTTTCATTAATATGTGCTCACTGCTGATTTTTTTAAAAATAAAAGCCAGCAGAATATAATTGCCCTCAAATATGGATCAAATGGGATAGAGAAGGTGTTGGCAGGGTATTCCTTTGGCCTACCTTTAGGTTTAGAATCCTAATCCTCTTCCACAGCTGTTTATTTCTGCTAACTGATGTTAGTCCTCAGGCTCAGAGCCCCCAGCCATTTCTTTCACACAGAATGGCTACCAACTTCGCCACATGTTCAAGTCTGGCCATCATCTCTTTGTTGGCAATGCAAATTAATCCTTATTGCTATGCTTCTTACACTGTTTTAATACTTGAAAACAGGATTTATAGACATATATGTCACACCCTCCTTACTAGAATGTAAGCTCTTTGAAGTTAGAGACTGGTTTTAATCCTACATTATCTTAAAGCATTCAAAAGAACAATGTCTTGTTTGTATTCACTACATGACTACTGATGAATGAAAAATTTCTCTAGAATTGGACTTCACTCATGTAACTTTGTTCTACACAATTAAATCTATATTATTAGCAAATGGTTTCAGACTTTGTTAGCTTACCACCTGAGGTCAAAATAATTCACTGGAATTTTTTCTACATCAAACCCCGTGAGGAACCAACTGAAACTGAGCATTTTTCTCATTTATTCTCCTTTTTTAATTTATACACAAATGCAACCTGATTAAAATTAACATGGAGAGAAAATTTTAAAATAAAATAATGAGAGACATCATAAGTGTAATGTGCAGCTTTTTTATTCATATACGTATTCATTCATTAACACATTCAAAAAACACCAATAGAACACCAATGCTGAGTCAGAGCCTTTTCTAGGCAGTGGTATGTGGAGATAGAAAAGACCATTGGCCCCTTTAGGAATTTGTGTCATTGGCAAAGAAGATGGACACATGCACAGAACACAATACAATATGAGCCATGCTCATGTGAAAAAATGAGAGAGAGGATAACACAGTGAGGGACATCTTATCTAGCCTATAGAAGGAATAATCCCCTTAGAGAATGTTATGTATAAGTCCGTAAAAAAGTTGAAACAGAATATCCCTAAAGGACAAAAAGGCATATAAAAAAGGAAAAAAGCATAGAGCATATTAAAAAAATGCATGTTGTTTACAATGACCAGAACTCTCCTGATGAAAAGACGTTTACTAGAAGATGTGACAATCACACAATGTGTACAGAAGAGGTTCACTGTTCCCAGCCAGCAGCCACTTCCAATGTAAACTTGACTTTATATGTCAAACATACACGTCTTATGTTTAACACTAGTTGTCTCACTTTTCTTCCCTATTGTTAGTTCCTGTTCTCATTCTAGTCACCCTATGACTACAGCAATGGGGAGGTTCGAAACATGAAGGCTTGGAGCCATTTTTCAGGCTTTTCTGATTCAGCTACATCGATGGGGCTACATATAATGAGATAGTCATGGTCCTATCTTTGAGAACCTCCAATGATTATAAGACCAGATTATACTCTTAAAAAATATGGAACTTCATTTAGTCAAAAATTTGGCATCATACTTTTCAAGTATAGAGACTACATGCCCAAGATTATCTAGACAGTGTGATTTTAACATCCCTCACCTAATGTTAGACAGTTCATTTAGATTTAGGGTTCACCTTTACCACAATAATATATTATACAGGAGTTCAGAGTATAGTCTGATGAATAAAGATCAAGGCCATCAATAAGGCCATTGCTCATGAAGAAGTTTATATTTGTTGCAGCTTTAGAGGATAAAACAGGAATAAACAAGGTTTATATGGCAAAGAGTAGCATAAATTACAAGACACGGACAAGAATTATGGTCTATATAAACACTTCAGAAACAAAACAGAATGAAACAAATAAAACCTAGATCTCTGCACTTAGTTTTTGGTGGAAAGAAAGATGGTGACATAAATGTGGATGTAGGGAGAGGTGTAGATGTACATGTAAATGTTGGTGTGTAATATGTGTAAACCAAAAAATAGGAGTAGAAATAACCAGACAGTGAAATGTGCTTTAAGTCTCCACAAGGAGAAAGGGTATCTGCAGCTTCAGATAGAAACAGACACACCGTTGATAAATGTATGTTCTTCTTGCCACCATTTGAGTTGTCAATTCATTTTTTTTCTGTCTCTCTTCAAATCCATCCTTACTAATTCAGTGAATACATGTGCAATAAAAACAGAAATGAGGCAATTGAGCTTAAATCCTCCTTGTAGAGGCAGGAGGCCCCAAAGGTGTCAGTCTGCCTAGGGTTCCTCCACTTTCCTATGGTAAGCCTGTGGGAGATGAGGCTAGACTTATCAGCCACCAAAGCTAATGTTGCTTTCTGGATGCATGCCTGGCTCTCAAAAAGAGCTGGTGGGGGAAATGTCCTGCCCTCCAAAAGATAGGGATTCTCAGAAATGTTATAATTACCAGGTCTCATAAGAGGTAAAACACTTGGCCATTCATGCAGCAAAATGACTGTAGAGTTTTCAAGTTTTTTAGTCTCTCTTACTTCTTGTCTTCCTTGCTTTTCTGTTGAGGGCCTCTGTTTCTTAGAAGGATGAATGGGAGTTAGCATGGAGCTCTACTAGTCATTGGCATACCCTATCTCTTTCAGTTAACTCTAATTCTCCCAATAATCTGTATATTTGTTATTTTTATTTTTAACTATACAAATGAGGAAACTGACATGCTAGCATAAAAATCTCAGGTCACACAACTAGAAAGACACATAATCACAATCCGAAGCCTAGCTTATCTGATTATAAACTCAGTGACCCTCCTATAGTGTAACATTTCTGCCGGGAAGATAAAGTTCAGAGGTGGAGTCAGGTCAGGAGATGTTGAGGAGTAATAGCAGCTCAGCCTGGAAAAAAGTGCTGACAAATGCTGTTATATCCAAAAGCTGGGTGGGAGAAATCATGAGAGATATTGACTATAGCCAATTATTTGTATTTCTGTATTTTTTATTTCAGCAACTCCCATGATTTCTGGGCCCTTGAATCATGCAAAATTAAATTTTATTGGACAGTGCGTTTTATTGACTAGAAGTGGACAATATGAATTTTATGAGATAGAAATAGCTTTGTGCCAGCCCCTTGCTGGGGATATTTTACTAACAGCAAACGTTCTGAAGAAGAAACTGCCATATAAAGGAACCCAGTGTAATGTTGTACCCAAAGTTAATTTTTTATTATTAGGCTCCATAGTTTCTGTTTGAAGCACAAGTTCATTAATTTTCCATTGGCTAATTAGTCTGGGAGTATTTCTAATCATCTTACCCTTCTTTCCTTTAATGATGATAGTCACATTTTCCTTTCAGAGTCTTTTTTCCTTTTATTTCAGGAAGAAAATGAGAATTAGATTAGATAACCAATGGCCTCATGGAACTAACGCCAAAGAAACTCACTGACTCACAGAGGTAAGACTTTTACAATACCTCAACATTGGCCTTTACACATGAATTAAACCAGAATTAGGCTTCACATGCATTTGAAAATGTGTTTTGGTGACACATACAAATAACTAGCACATTAAATTGGTAATGTTGCAGGAAAAAACATCAATTAAGGAACCTCATAAAAAGAGGCAGTTGCTTTAGTCACTTCACCTTCCATCAGAGCATAGCTGCTTTATGGCATCAATAGACAGGATCTATCCATATCTATCTATTCATTTAAACATTTACTATAGTTTTTCTATCTACTGTGGTGTGATCTGGACTCAGATGTCTCCCAGGTGTGGTGCAGGCCCTCAAGGATCCCACAGTCTTCTGCATGGGACAGATCTGTGACTCAGTGGGGGAAAGAAAGCACTACCTGTGCTTCAGTGACAGTCACTGTTGGGTACAGAAACACACAGCAATGCTAGATGGCAGGGCGTTGGCAACTACTTCATAAGAGAGGAGACATATGAGCTTAATCTTCTAATACTCCAGCGAGATGAGCAGAAGAGTATTTCCTGTAGAGACAGCAGCATGACCCCTCAGCCCTCATCTGTGTGACCAGGTCCTCCACAGAGAATGAAAATAGAGAGAGTCTTTGTAGGAGAACCTCCTTCAGACTGTACACGAGAGCACAGACCACCAGGGACAGTGAGTAGCAAGGCAAAAACTCTTATGTAAGAAGCTTTGAGGAAGTCATAGGGACTCTTCTAGGCATTTTTTTTTTTTTTAGCACAAAAAGACTTGTAAAGGAGACAGACACTCACATGAAGCAGAGGTAGCTATAGAGGAAATGATAAAACTGCGTATGAGTTTCACTTTGCTGTTGGGATGAGTTAGAAAAATCAGTCTGTCTGATCTTTACTACTTCTTCTGAGAAATGGAAATTATGACATCTGATCTATCCTCCTCACAGGGTATTTGTAGATCAAATATATAAAATGCTTTATAAACCAGACAGGCTTCTACAATGGAATAAATTAACTACTGTGTTATCATTGTTCCTATTATTTTGCTGTTATTTATATTATAATTAAGGAATTGAAGAAATATGAGTAGGGTATCTGAGAAAAATAGAATAGACAGGGATGCCAAATGTGCATGGTTCAGTGAGCTGGAGAGATAAAATTATTTATATAGTTGATAAAATGATAAATGAACAGTCACTTTTGAACAGCATTGCACATGTTAAAGACTTTTACCATACATTACTGCATCTAACTCTTCAACAATGCCTGTGAAGTTTATAGGATAATAATTGTATTTCTAATTTACAGGTTAAAAATTGAAATAATTGTTGAGTGTTCAACACATAGTGAGTGCTCATTAGCTATTACTGTATTTTTGGGGCTATAAGACGCACCGGACCCTAAGATGCACCTAGGTTTTAGAGGAAGAAAATAGGAAAAAATTTGAAGAAAAAAATGTAGTAAAATACTTAATAACATAAATAACATAATATTTCAGCAATGCTAGCCAGGTAAGCTACATTTGGACTATAAGACGCACCCCCATTTTACTCACAAATTTGAGGGGTGCATCTTATAATCCGAAAATACAGTAGGTATTAGTACTATTGTTATATTGGCATTATTATATGTTATATGTTATAATAATTGGCATTATTACTATTTTATCACAGTTATTTAATGTTCATAGAGCTTGAATATTTGGAAAGTCTCAGGAACGATAATAACTAACTGAATTGCTGATCTATAAAATCAGGTTAATAAGGTTGATTCTATTTACATCGCAGAATTATTCTAATGGTAAAGTCAAATGACCCATTTGGAAGTATATTATATAATATGGTCAGATAAATGAAAGTCCTAGTAAGATCTTATTTCATATTTAGGGAATACTTGGTTATTCGTGCAAGAAAATGTTAACTCAAGAGTTGAGCACAGTTCACTAGAATCAATTATCTAACAATATGAATACAAGTCATAAACTCTCACTTCATGAAGCCAACAGAAGGATGTGTTGAGAATACTGTGAGCACTGCCTGTAATGACATGCATTCTTAGAGTTAGCAAACTGTAAAAGAACAGCAACACTGTGCTCAGATGCCCAGTCCTTCCCACAAAGAAACAACATAAGTATTATGCAGCCTAATCAAGGGCACACTGGAGGTTCAGTCTATGGCCTCCATCAAGTTAAATGCCTGCCACCTTCTTCAGTTCTTTATTATTTATCACTAATATTTTTTCTTTTTTCTTTTTTTTTAAGTTTGAGAGGCAGAAAGAGGGAGAGAGAGAGAGATATTAAGATTTGTTGTTCCACTTATTCATGACTTCATCGTTTGATTCTTGCATGTGCCCTGACCAGGGATTGAACCTGCAACTGTGGTGTATTGGGACAATGCTCTGATTAACTGATGCTCTAATACCTGGCCAGGGCTGATAGATTCTTCTGGCTGATGCTGAGAAGAGCTGCCACTGCTCTGTGTCTTTCTACCTTCACCCCTTGGTTGTTGTGTTCTCTGAGGTCCCATCTCTGTGGCAGCCTCTCCTCTGAGTATAACCATGGGAAGTTTTGAATGCCTCTTTGCTGTGCAATATCTTTTCTGCTCAGGGATGATCCGAAGATTGGCTTTCTGTAACCCTAATGGCACTGTATGTGCAGCATGTTCACACCTTTTCCTTTGTCCTACCAAAGAGGAACAATACATCTCTTTTCTCTCACATTCAATAGACTAAGCCGATATTTATTAATACATTTCAGCTCATCTCTCTTTTCTGGACTTACCTGGAATGACAAGGTCCTTGTTTTCATCTATTCTTTGCACACAGCCATGGCATGCTTATACATAAGGTGTAGTGCCAAGACAGAAAGCTAAATTAAATGTTGCCCTTGTCTTCACCAGTCTAAAGATGGGGATTCATAAAAGAAGGAGTCTATTTCTTTCTACAACTTGTGTGTTGGAAAGAAAACTATGTGAACAAAGGAATGCTTATAACTGTGGAGTTTTTCTTCCTGTAGTCTTTCATTTAGCTCACAAAAAAGAAAAAAACAAAACACATCAATGAAGAAATAAAATCAATGTTTTGCAGTTTCACTACTGAAACAGATTTGATTTGAATTTGCATGGAACCACCAAAGTGAAATGAATCCCTAGCTCAGTTCTCAGCCTATCACCTCCAAATCACTTACCCATCAGGAAACGGTTGGACTTACTGGAGCAATGGCACAATTCAATTACTGATCACAGGATCGAATAAACCTGATATCAAATCACAACTCTACACCTACTAACTTGGTCAATTTATTCAACCTTTCTTCACCTCCATGTCCTCATCTGCAAGTAGAATAAGTACGCTCATGACACAAGACTGTTAAGAAAACTTTCTTGTCTGGGTTGTACTTCAGGACATTCGTGTGTGTGATCAACACACATGATTTTAATCTAATTATACAGTTATTTATAAGTTCCGAATTATTCTATACTCTTGAAGATAACACTTGTTGACCATTTCTTTATGGTATTACACATTTCCTTAATTTCTCCATCACTTTAATGGCAAATGCCCTTTTCTGCAAAGCTATAAAAATTCTCCTTTAGCATTCTTGGAGTCATCTAGTTTTGAACATGTTAAAAGAAGCATAATATTCAATGACCAGAAAATTTTATAATAGGTATTTTCAATAACAATAAGCTAAATGTTGAATTACATGTGAATATAAATGGTTTTGACTTGAATTCCCCTATTTTGATCAATAATTAAAAGCTTAAACCAAATATTCTTTTTTAATGATTTTTTATTGTTGGTCAGGTATAGTTATCTCTATCCTCTCACTCACTCCCCTCACCCCAGCCATCTCCACCTCCCACCCTCAATCCTACCACCCCCTTTTGGCTTTGTCCATATGTCCAAGCAAGTTTTTATGTTGAGGTTAGAAACATATTTCATGACATAAAGTGTGTATTCAAAGTATGTGAAAACAAAATAACACAAAAATAAAGGCATTCAATGTCAAAAAGATTTTCAGGCCCACGATTAATGATGGAAGAGCTGAGAGACTGCTGAAGTGTAGGTTTGCATATGTGAGGTTACCAGATGTCCTGGCTGTTCCAGAAAAATCTCAGTTTATGCATGTTTTTCCAGCCATGATGATGAATTATATTGTGTTCACTCTCCAAATTATTTGGTCACTCTATGACTATCAAAGGGAAGATATTTCATGGGAAAGATTCAGCTTGCATTAAAGGAGGGGGCAGGTAGCTGAATGGAAGGTGGAAGAGCAGAGAGTGGTGGGAGTTGAGGCTGAGTCAGTTGGGTCCACAGATTTGACAATGCAGTTTTAAGCTTGGGCACAACATTTCTGCCAAAGGACAGAAGAGTCTGCACTTCCTTCTTGTTTTCTTTCCTGTTCAGTCATTTCAGAGGTAGCACTCTAAAGCCACACAAATTAAACACTGAAAACAAAGCCAGTTTCTTGGAGATTAGGAGGAAATAAAATATGATCAAATACACATACTGAAATGTACTTGCAATTTATAATTTTAGTAGCAAATCTTAGTAACAGAAAAAAAGAAATCAGAAAAAGGTCCCCAAAGTCTAATTACAACAGTAGACTGTAGCCTTGAATTTGGCAAGCTGACAATCTATATGGAATGAAGATGAGGTCCCAGGTAGGAATTTAATGCCAAAAGACTTTTCTCTACCTCTGTGTGTGTAATTAATTTACTGTGATTGTGCGGCACCCTCAGGATTGGGGACAGTATCAGTTTATTCATTTGCAACAATGATAGAAAGCCTGTTAGAATGTAAGATAGATCACCTGGGGCAACCTTTCTGCTAATAGATAGGAAAATAACAAACCCACATAAAGAGATTTAAAGCAATCATTTTGGAGCTTTAATTAAGTCTTCTTTATCCTATTTAACTTGATTTTCAGCCCTTTCATCTGAAACCACAATTTTATTATGCTCAATCTCATACCTATTATGTTTGCCCAAATTTGTGCAATAATGCAATATTTAAGGCAATCTTTTTTCTTTTTTTTTTACTTTATTGTTATTCAATTACAGTTGTCTGCAAACTCTCCCCTCCCCTCCCCCTCCAATCCCACCTCTCTTCCCTGCCTCCCTCTCCACCCTTGGTTCTGTCCATGTGTCCTCTATAGTGGTTCCTGAAGACCCTTCTCCCCATTGTCCCCTCCCCCCTCCCCCCGGCTATTGTTAGATTGTTCTTAATTTCAATGTCTCTGGTTAAGCTTTGCTTGCTTTTTGCTTTTGTTGATTACGTTCCAGTTAAAGGTGAGATCATAACAGTATGGAATTACCTCAGAAAACTAAAAATGGAACTGCCTTTTGACCCAGCAATTCCACTACTGGGATTATACCCTAAGAACCCTGAAACACCAATTCAAAAGCTATGCACTCCAATGCTCATAGCAGCACAATTCACAATAGCCAAGTGCTGGAAACAACCTAAGTGCCCATCTACAAATGAGTGGATCAAGAAATTATGGTACATTTACACAATGGAATTCTATGCAGCAGAGAGGAAGAAGCTTATACCCTTTGCAACAGCATGGATGGAACTGGAAAACATTATGCTAATTGAAGTAAGCCAGGCAGTGAGGGACAAATACCATATAATCTCACATTTAACTGAGGCTATCTTTAAACAGAAAATAAGCAAACATATGAATACAATTTTGGAAAGTCCTACTCTCACCTCTCCCTTGTCTTCCTTTTGTCTTCTTGTAGATATCTTAAAATTATCTCTATTTAATCTTCTTGAACACTGTCAAAGTGGATAACATTACCTCATTTTAGAGAAGGGGTTGAGGATACCTAGAGTTCAGGAGTAATGTATTTGTGGTCATGCAGTTCTGTCTGACCTGCCAATGGGACAAAAGGTCTGGTTGACCCCAAAGCCCACAGGTTTGTCTTTGGTCCTCATTGAATTCAAAGTTTTAATCCCTTCAAAGAATTTAACTCATAAATGTAACCATCTCTGAAGAGTAATTTGACTTCCATCTGCTCCTTAATGTGAGAGAACTTTTTTCTTAACTTTTTTTATCATTAAACTTAAGGGTTTAATATATGTAGAGAACATGGGTTAAAGGGAATACCTCAGAGGAAGTGAAATTGGCCTCTTGAAGGATCACTGACATTGGCATCAACAAGCCCTTCATTCACAACAGGAATGCCCTTGTTGGCCTGGCCATGCAAGAGATAATTCTTTTCCCTTGTTTTTTTTTTTTTTGTTTTTTTTTTTTCCTTTCATATCTCTGTTTTTCTTTCATCTGTAAAATGGCACTGGTAAGGTTAGTAAACCATGCATGAACCGGGCACACATTAGGTATTCAATAAATTATAGCTTTGTCACTTCTAGCTTTTCCTGGTACGTTATCTCACCACATACTTTAGTTTCTAGAAATTGTAAAATTTTCAATTTTTTAACTTCAAAACTGAGCAAAAGACTACAAAGAAAGGGAGAATGTGATATGAAAGAGAAATTGTTCTCTTGGGCCCAGATTTACCTGAGATTGCCTGCTATGTTTGCAGAAACCATGGAAATGAGCACTTTAAACTTGGTTTAGGAAATAGAAACGATTTTACCAGAACCATTCAATATGCAAACACTTTTGAAAAATAAGGAAGTGTTACTATGACTTTAAATATATTTGTGTCTGACATCCTGCCTAATGTTTCACGATTTAATTAGTAATATCATTTCCCTGGACTTAAGGTTATCAATCATGTTACAGTTATTTCATTTCTGGCTGTCTAAATATAGCTAGTGTTCTGGCATTGTTCCCTTTGCAGGGATGAGTGAGAATTTTCAAGGATAAAATGGCGTCAGGAAGAAATGAGACTGCTGTGTATAATGAGGCACAGATCACTCCACTAAGTAATTTCACCTTTGATAAATCCACAGCTATTTACATCTCCTCTCTTCCCACCATGTATCAGCGGATATGGAACCTCCAGTAGAAAGCTTACAAAAGAATCGAGGTGGAAAAATGAACATACAAAAGCCAATTAATCTAATTAATGGTGGTGATAATACCATACATCTGCTTCATGCAGTTCACAGCAGGCAATTCTACAAAAGTGATTTTACGTAACCTCATTTAATTAGCGCTAAGTGCTAAATTGTTTGGTACACACTAAAAACTCAGCAGATGCTCCCATAAGGCAGCAATTTTCAACCCTTTTCCTCTCATGGCACACGTAAACTAATTACTAGAGTTCTGTGACACACCAAAAAATACACTATATTTTTTGCCAACCTGACAAAAAATAGGTATAATTTTGATTCATTCCACCAGACGGCTATTGTTGTGTTAGTTGTTACCATTTTATTGTATTTGACAATCTAATGAAAAAGAAGTCAGTGCCCTTGACTAAATAGTCCAGTATTGTGTGTTTTTAAAATCTTATGGCACACCAGTTGAGAATTGCTGCTGTAAGGGAAAGGTCAAGGTGGGTCACAGTTGTTGGAGAGCCTCAGGTCTAGATGTGGGTTATAAACATTGGAGGCATTGGATAATTCAGGATGGTGGGGCATAAGGTAATGAGTTCCTTGGTCTCTTACAATTCAGAATATATCAAACATTTTCCAACTGTAGCCTCTTTTAAAGCCTAGTTTAGCACTTGACCACAAAGGCATGTGTTTTACAGTTTGTATCTCACCCCAGTTATGATAAAATCCTGGAAGCCAGAAGACCAGCTGGACAGGAAATGTTGTGCTTTTTCATCCATGGTTTGCATTAATGAAACATTTTAAATGGCCACGCTGTGCAAAAGACAGATTAAGAAAATCACAGGAGGCTTGTGGATAGCTTTAACTGTGTTAAGTCAAGCAAAGCCCATAGATGAGTATGCATGACTTCTGTACGTGTGTGTGTATGCATGGCACTAATACCAAAAGCTTCCATCCTTTTGAGATAAAGAAGTGCATCCAGTGAGGTGAAGGTGGCCAAGACTAGGGACACACAGGGTGGCCTGGATGACCCAAACCAACGGGAAACTAAGATTAATTCTCACATCTGTCTAACTCAAAATCTACATTCTTATCCCACACTGAGTAGACTCAACACAGAGCCTCTTTGGAAACAAGACTAGAGTGTAAGTGATTGCACGCTTAGGTCTTCTTTCGGGTCATATAACAATATAGCCAGCACATTAGTCTCCATTGAGTTGGCATCTGTTCTTTTATGCCAAATTTGCATTCTCACTCTTTCAAACACACAGTACTCATTTGTCTGTCCTTAATATCATTTCTCCTGAGTGCACTGCAGTGGTTAAAACTTGCCTGGAATTGCCAGGCTTATATTATTATCCAGGCTCTCCCTATGATTTGGCTATTGGTTAGGGGCAAGCTGAGCAATGCTTCTGCACCATAGTTTCCTCATCTATAAAATTATCAGGTTAGATCAGATAATTCCTAGACTCTGTATAACTCTATTTCTCCTGTAACTCTATTACTCTAAGACTAACCTGTTTTATATAAATCTATTCATATTTTATGATTTTTTAAAATATAGCTGATGCATCATGTCCCTCAAAGATATTTGTGCAGACCTAGATTTTTTCCTTTCCCTCACCCGCTACTTCCTCCTGCTCTGAGGATGCCAAATTAGTTTTCTCTAGTTTATGTTGTTCCTGTTCATTTAATGTTTCCTCTGCTTCTTCCTCCTCTGATGGCTTTTCTTCCTTGTGGCCTCTCTATTCTATGTAGGTCTGCTTAGGCTATGGAAGGTGATGAGCAGCACCTGTTCTATGTCCCCACAGCACCCCCAGTCACCATTACTGTTAGACATCACTTGTTTATCTCTACCATGATTGCTATATCAGCCACTTTTATCAGATTTTGACATCCACATAAGCTAATGTTCTGTCCCTAGAGTGGTAGTTCTCATCCCAGTCTGCAGAGCAGACTGATTTGGGGAGCCTTCAAACACACCACAATTGGGTCACTCCACCAGAGAATTAAATCAGAAATTATTGGGTGAGTCCCACTTATGAGTATTTTAAGCCCCTCAGGCATTTCAAAGTGTGAAAACTACTGCCTTACAGCATTTAACACTAAAGTATTTAGGGATAGTTGTTAATCAATGAATGAATTAATTAACCTTTGATGAAAACATCCAGTAGAGATTCCTTTTCTTCCTTTTGTTTCATGACACTTTTTGCCCATACACTTTGAACTTATGACTTTATAAAATAAAATGTTATAATATGGTCCATCTTAAATTATTTTTACCTATCACATGGTAGCACCCTTAAAGAGTCTGACTGGTAATCTTTTGTTTTATCAGTCAGTTGGTATCACAATTACTAAAAATGCTTAAAACTTACAAGTGATTTTTACCTACTGTTGTTGATAGAATATATTCATTTCACTCCCTCAAAATATGTAGTACATATTGGGGCATTCTACTCCTTCAAAGTATGCAGTACATACTGGGTGCTTCTTATGTGCCATGAATTGATCTAAGGAACAGGCATACCATCATTACTAAGAAAGAAAACTTCTGCTGGCAAGGAATGTCCATTCTAATGGGAAACCTGAAACTATAAACAAGTCATCAAAAACATAAGTAAGGAGCAGACATTCAGTTAATATGTGCTAAGAAAACAGTGTAGCAGGGTGATATCATGAGCATGCCTGAGAAAGCTGCATTGCTCTAGGTGGTCAGGAAACACTCTAGATAGATTACAGGGGAATAGAGATAGAAATAGCACGAAAGGCCATCTTGACAAAGATCTGGGAGGATAGGGAATAGTAAGTGCAAAGACCTTATAAGAAGGTTGGTCTGTTCCACAAACAGAAAAAAACAGAGTGATTAAATGATATCCACTAGAGAGAAAGAAGTGTATTGGACACTTTTGATTCTTCCAGATCCCTGGAAGCATTGTATGCACAAAAGAGTATTTGAAGCCAGTTGTACCTATGTCAAACTGTTTGACCTTATTTACTAGGTGTATAATCCTGGACAAAATGCATGGCCTCCATGAACCTCAGGTTCCTTCTCTAAGAGAGAAATACAATTTTAGCTTGTGAGTTATTATGAAGAGTAAATGAATTCTGCATGTAAATTCCCAGTCCTTAGTGAGCATTTAACAAATACTGATTTACTCCACTCCCTTATCTCACCCATGTGTCACATACTAGGTCTCCATAAATCATGGAGCAGGTAGCTTGGATTAACAGGCATGACCTGCTATCAGAACTATTTTCCCTTGACTTTCCACCACTCTTCCTCCTCTTCAAAACACTCACTCCATCTTCTCTCTAAGGCACAGAATTGGCAGAAGCAGACTGGGTCATGATGGTCTAGAACTGGCTTACTGTCATGTCACTTCCTTGCAGGGAAAACAATAATCACGGTTTTTGAACCCTCTTTATTATGCCAAGTGAAAAAGGAGTCTTCCAGAAGGACTGTATGCTACGTGTCATTCAATGTCTGAGTATGACTTCTAATCTTCTCTAAGTAGAATGCAAGAAAAGTAAGTCACAGAAATGACAATCTGGAGAAATTATAGTGGTTTAGAAGGCTCTTCAGCTATCAAAATATTGAAGAATTTACATTTGGCTTTTAAATGCTTATGTAAGTATGTGTATATGCATTATGTATATATGCATATGCATACCATGTACACACATTTTGCACACACACATAGAGAGAAATGTTTACTTTTTAAAAATGTATTTATTTACTTATACATTTTTTATTTTATTGTTATTCAGTTTAGTTGTCCTGCGTTTTCTTCATTGTTCACCTCTACCCTGTCACCCCCTCACTCCTACAGTCAATCCTCCCCATTTTCCATGTTCCTAAATCCTCTGTTTGTGTTCTTTGTCTTGCTCCTTCTCTGTGACAGGAAATCTTTTCATCCACATGATAAAAATGTAACCCCCGGGAATTTCCACGTCTTGAGCCTGGCTCCGTGGAAATGAACACTCCTGTGCGGGCCGGCGTAAAAATCATGCTTGTGGGAAAAGGAATTCCTTGAAGGGAAATTGGATTAATTTACTTCCTAAAACTTGTTAACTTGCTGGGACCCTTCCCCCGCCCCCCAACCAAGGGATTATGCTAATGGTTGCCCGGAACCCCTTGCATAGTTAATGATTAACCAATCCCACCTTGCTATGTCCTGAGATTCCTAATAAAAACCCTGGCTAAGTCACGCCCGTGGTCCTTTTCCTGAATTATGGGAATTGGTCCCGTGGCACCGGGCTCTTTCTCCCAGCGTGTCTCAGTGTGAGATTTATTCACGCGATCGGCTACGGTCCCCCCACAGATTTCGCGGGCCGGAATCCTCATCACTTCCCCTTCTTTGCCCTGTTACCCCCCTCCTGTCTCCCCTCTGGTCACTGTCAGTATATTCTTTATTTCCAAGTCTCTGGTTCTATTTTGTTCATTTGTTTGTTTTGTTGAATAGTTCCACTTATAGGTGACATCATATGGTATTTATCTTTCATTGCCTGGTATTTTACTTAGCATAATACTCTCCACTTCTATCCACGCTGTTGTAAAGTGTAGGAGTTCCTTTTTTCTTTCTTCTGCATAGTATTCCACTGTGGAACTGTACCAAAGTGTTTTGATCCACTGATTTACTGATGGGTACTTAGGCTGTTTCCAGCACTTGGCTATTATGAATAATGCTGCTATGAACATTGGGGTGCATAGGTTCTTTTCAATTGGTGATGCAGGATATATAGAGTATAGTCCCAGCAGATAGATCACTGGATCAAAAGGCAATTCCATCTTTAGTTTCTTGAGGAAATGCCATACTTCTTTTCCACAGTGGCTGTACCAGTCTGTATCCCCACTAACAGTGTACTATGGTTCCCTTTTCTCCACAACCTTGCCAACACTTGATGTTTGTTCATTTATTAATGATGGCTATTTTGACTGGTGTGAAGTGGTATCTCATTGTGCTTTTAATTTGCATCTCTCTAATGGCTAGTGACGTTGAGCATTTTTTCATGTGTCAATAGGTTCTCTATATGTCCTCCTTGGAGAAGTGTCTGTTCAAGTCCTTTGCCCATTTTTCAATTGGATTGCTTGTCTTCCTGCTGTGGAGTTGTATGTGTTGTTCATATATTTTGGAAATCAAACCTTTGTGTGAAGTATCATTGGCAAATATGTTTTCCCATAAGGTTGATTCCCTTTTCATTTGACTGATGTTTTCATTTGGTGTGCAGAACTTTTTCATTTGATGAAGTCCCATTTGTTTATTCTTTCCTTTACATCCCTTGCCTTAGGAGATGCATCGGTGAAAATATTGCTGTGTGGGATATCTGAAATTTTCCTGCCTATGTTTTCCTCGAGAATTTTTATGGTGCTATGACTTATATTTAATTCATTTTATCCATCTTGAGTTTATTTTGGTGTATAGTGTAAGTAGGTGGTCTAGTTTCATCTATTTTGCATGTACTTGCCCAGATCTCCCAACATCATTTATTGAAGGGTTATTTTTACTCCATTTTATGTTCCTGCCCTTTGACAACTATTAACTGACTGTATTTTTCAATATAGTTTACATTCAATATTATTTCATGAAAGAAAGATATTTTAAATTAATTACTGCATGATCATAATCTTCATTTTTCATCTTACCTCAGGACTGAAAAACAATGATTTTAAGATAAAATAGTGAGGCTTTTGGTTTATGTATTTTAAGAAGGCATGGACCAATGGTTCTCAAAGTTGACTATGTATTAGAATTCCTTGGGCAGCTTGATAAAATTCACATTGCTGAGACCCACTCCCATAGTTTCAGGTTTAGTGGATGTTGGGGGGGGGGCTTGGAATTTACATTTGAGAACTACTCTTAGCGATTTAATAAATTTAGTGCTTGAGTGCAGAACAGGAGAGCCAATCAGTAAGGGTTTGGAAAGGGATAGGTATTACAGAAGAAACTTTACTTCTCCAAAATACATTATTTTGCTATGAGAGTAATATTGATTAGAAAGCATGATGTGTTAAGTACTCATTGAATTATTATACTTTATTACAGAGTGTTTAAATATCCCTTTCCATCATAGTCAAGAATAACTCCTTACTCCAAACTATCCTGGATAATTTAGAATTCAATGAATTTCATTATAAGTTGAGGTTATTTTGACAAAAATTTATGAACTGTATGCTATGTATCATTCAATGTCATAAGTATTGGAGGTACATATAATCAAATATCTGCCTTGTGTAATTTATACTTTATTTTTTTAAATATTCTTGCTCTTTTTTTTTAAGATTTTATTTTTAGAGGAGAAGGGAGGGAGAAAGAAAGGGAGAGGAACAGAAATGTATGGTTGCTTTTTACATGGCCCCCACTGGGGACCTGGCCTGCAACCCAGGCATGTGCCCTGACTGGGAATCGAACCAGGACCCTTTGGTTCCCAGCCTGCACTCAATCCACTGAACTACACCGACCAGGGCAAGTGTAATTTATACTTTAGTAAGGGGGACAGATAAGAGACAAGTTAATTCAGTAAAATATGTGACATGTTAAATAGTGACAAAAATATTAAATGGAAAAGTGAACTGAGGAAGTTCTGAGGATAGGTGAAGTTATAGATACAGTTGTCATAGTGTCGGAAGACTAAAAATTATCGATTGGTTTGCATCTTCAAAAAATTATATTAGAAAATAATTTTATGCATGTATAATAAACTATCAGAAAGGAAAATTAACAAGACAATCTCACTTATAATTGCTTCACTAAGAATAATCATATGGAGAAATAAATTTAACAAAGGATGTAAAATATCTATACTCAGAAAATTATAAAGCACTGAAGAAAGATATTGAAGAAGTTACAAATAAGGGGATGCATATACCATGATCATGGATAGGAAGAATTAACATTATTAACATGCCCATACTACGCAAAGCAATCTATAGTTTCAATGCAATTCTAATCAAGGTTCCAATGAGTTACTTCATGGAACTACAACAAATATTTCAGAAATTTATACAGAACCACAAAAGACCTCAAATAGCCACAGCAATCTTAAAAAAAAAAAAAAAAAGAACAAAATTTGAGGAATCACACTACCTGATATCAAACTCTACTAGAAGGCAGTAGTAATCAAACCAGCATGGCACTAGCATAAGAACAAGATATAGAGATAAATGGAATATAATAAGACAGCCTAGAGATAAAACCACACCTTTATAGTCAGTTGATATTTGAAAAAGGAGTCAAAAATGTAACTAGGGGTGAAGACAATCTTTTCAATAAATGGCATTGAAATTAACAGATGCATAAAATAAAGTGAAACTAGACCGCCTTCTTACACCATACTCAAGAATAAACTCAAAATGGATTAAAAACTTAAATGCTAGATTGGAAACCATAAAAACCCTCAAAGAAAATATAGATAGTAAAGTCTTGGACATTTCTTGCAGCAATATTTTTTCTGACATATTACCTCAAGCAAGGGAAACAAAAGAAACAATAAACAAATGAGATTACATCCAACTAAAAAGTTTTTTCATAGCAAAGGAAATCATAAACAAAAGGAAAAGGGAACCCATTGAATGGGAGAAAATATTCACCAATGATACATCTGATAAGGGTTTAATATCCAAAATTTTTAAAGAATTTATACAAATTAACACAAGGAAGACAATCCATTTTTTTTTTAAATGGGCAAAGGACCTGAATAGACACTTCTCCAAACAGGATGTACGGATGGACAGTAGAGATATGAAAAGATGCTCAATGACACTAATCATCAGAGAAACACAAATTAAAACCACAATGAGATATCACTACATACCTGTAAGAAAGGTTATCATCAATAAATGAACAAAAAAGTGCTGGTGAGGATGTAGAAAAAAGGGAAACCTTTTGCACTTTCTGTGGGAATGCAGCTTTGTACAGCCACTGTGAAAGACAGTATGGAGTCACTTCAGAAAATTAAATACGGAACTGCCTTATGACCCAGTGATTCCACTGATGGGAATTTATCAGAAGCAAACTGAAACACTAATTGGAAAGACTATCTATATGCACTCGTATGTTCATCGTCCTACTGTTCACAATAGCCAAGATTTGGAAGCAGCCCAAATGTCTATCAGTAGGTGAACGGATAGAAAAACAGTGGAATATTTACACAGTGGAATACTGCTAGACCATAAAAAAAAAAAAAGAATCTTATCCTTTGTGACAGCATGGATAGACCTGCAGCACATTATGCTAAGTGAAATATGCCTGTCAGAGAAGGACAAGTACCATATACTTCCATTCATTAGTGGAATCTAAAACAAAATAAACTAACAAAGAAAATAGACACTGACTCATAGATAGAGAACAGACTGACAGCTGTCAGAGGGGTGAGGGGCTGGCAGGTGTAGTTAAAATTGTGAAGGGATTAAGAAAAAAAAGCTTATAGACACAGACAGCACTATGGTGATTACCAGAGGCAAAGGGGGATTGTAGGAGGTAGAAGAGGAAATAGGGGGGATAAATGATGATAGAAAGTGACTTGACTTGTGAGGGTGAACACCTGATACAATATACAGATGATGTATTGTAGAATTGTACACCTGAATCCTATAAAATTTTATTAACCAATATAGCCCCAATAAATTCAATAAAAATGAAAAAAAGAAAGAAAAGGCAATGGAAATAAAGAAAGTTAGGCTGAGGTAACACTTTGAGAATTATGTTGAAACTCTTAGCTCTATTTGTGAAAGGAGGAAGTAGAGAGACTAATTCAAGTACTTGCTTCATATTTTAAGGGCAATAAAATGGAAATATAAGAAAAACATGCCAAAGACCTGTATTTAAATTGTAATCACATTTCATTTTCTTAAAAGCACTAGCTTGCTTTATTTAACCCTAGATTTTAGTTCAATTATGGTAGCTGCATTGGAGGTAAGGACCAAATTTGGTTATGAAACATATGCTCCTCTGAAATACATGACTAAGTACTATGTAACAATACTCTGATATATATGGAAGTTATTATCAAATACAAAATTCTTAATAGAAACAGTCCAAAGTGTGTAGGAGTTCTGGGCTACATTTAAGTTTGTGTTAGAAAGGAGTCGTTCATCTAGGAAGAGCCAAATCTCGAGATAATTCAAAATATCTGGTGGTCCTTGCACAGTCAGTGAGCCAGTATGAAACCACCAACATAAGTGAAACAACAGAGTTCAACTTCAGGGGACTGACTACATGCATACAACTAAATAAACTATATGGGAAACCAGATGCAGCAGAGTTATTGTTGCCTGCTCCTGCTGTCTCAGCTGAGGCAGTAGGACTCACACCCTAACAGGCAGAGCCTCCTGTCCCACATTTCTAGTTTGAACACACCTTGTGTCCACTGCATCCCTGTACTAAATGCAGAGAGAGGACCCACACTCTTAGTTAAGATCTGATCTGGACTTTTCCTCTGAAGTAACTGCTGCCATGTTTTACTTCTCGTTAGTTCGTTCTTTCTTTTTCTTTCTTTTTAATTTTTTATTGTTGTTCAAGTACAGTTGTCTCCTCCCTCCCCACCGATTATCCCTCACCCCACCCCAGGCATTCACACCTCCCACCCTGGATCCTACCCACCTTTGGCTTTGTCCATGTGTCCCTTATACAGGTTTCTTGACAATCCTTCCCCTTCTCCCCCCATTATCCCCTCCCCCTTCCCCTCTGGTTACTGTCAGTTTGTTCTTAATTTCAATGTCTCTGGTTACATTTTGCTTGCTTGTTTGTTTTGTTGATTAGGTTCCACTTATAGGTGACATCACATGATATTTGTCTTTCACTGCCTGGTTTATTTCACTTAGCATAATGCTCTGCAGCTCCATTCATGCACAATTACTGCTTCAATAACATCTGACAATCGAAGCAGTAATCATTAGTTCTTTATTTACACCTAAAACAAACAAACTAACTCAGCTTTAAATCATCAATCCTTTTTTTATTGTTTTGGGTTTATGCTAATTAAGAGTAGATGGATAGAAAAAAATTATTGAGCATCTACTGAATGCCAAGCTTTGTGTTTTATGACCTAGCACATTTTAGTCTCTTCCTTAGATTTTTCTAAGGAAGGTAATATTTTTTGGTTTTACAGATGAGAAAATTGAGCTTTAGAGAAAGTAAATAGAATGTCCAATGTAAAAATTAGTAAATGATAGCAGGGTCATGGTAAGACAAACCAGTCCCACTTGAGAGTCCTTGATCTTTTTCTGCCTTAAGGATTGTTGGTGACTATGCTAGTACCTCATTCTATTTTGTTTTCTAGCTCTTAGTTGGAATATAAATAATCTTTATGCCAAAGACATTTTTCTCCCAGCCCACTGAATTTAAGTCCCAGATTCCTAAGTGTGGTATAATTTTAGAAATTACATGTCTTAATAGGTCTATGGTTTAACATATTGTTCTATGTCCATTAACTTAGTAAAATCTGAAACACATTATTAGCAAAATTAGTTACATGACACTGTCTATTTGGTAATGATTTACTGAGCTTTATATCTAGAATTTTTTCATTCCCTTTATATTTCCATACACTTCAATAAGACATTAAAAATATTAAAATAAATTTAATAATATGTAACATGGTTGTATTATATGTACGAATAAGCTGAATCTATCAATATATAAAAATGTATAGACTCTTAGATTTTACATATCATGACATAATAATACTATGGTAATCATATATCATAATCAAAATATATTTCTATTCCATTATATAATATATGTATATATTTATGAATAATTTGTTTTTTTAAGATGCAAGGTTGATTTTTACTTTTAAAAATAACCAATAAAATTACTTTTATTAAGAAAATAAAAAGAATATCATCTTAAATACAGTAAAAGCTTTTGACATTTCATGCACACATAATATTGAATATATTAAAAGATATTTTTATCTAATAAAGGGAATCTACAAACTTATCTTAACATATATACTATTTATTGATCAAATTTTGAAATATATTATTTTTAGGTCAGGAATGAACAAGGTAGTCTATTATCCTCACTTCTACAACAGTGTACTAAAAGTCATATCCATTGTCATGAAAAAAGATAATTTAAATATTAGGATTAGAAAGGAAAATATATAACTATCATTACTCATGAATAGCACAATTATGTACATAGAAAATATGAAAGAATTCATAGATAAATTATTAGAAACAATGAGTTTAGTAAGGATGGCAAATACAATTAAGGTGAACATTCTAAGTTAAATTTACTTCTGTACACTGGCAACAATTAGAAGATTATATTTGAAAATTATAGCTTCAAATTCATCATAACTTCAAAAATAGATGGTACCTAAGCTAAAATATAATAAAATAAATACAGTCTTCTATGCAGAAAGTTTTAAATATCATTTAGAAAAAATATGAAATAAGACAAATTAAGAAAGAGACAGATCAGATTTATTGACTCATGACCTAATTAATGTTGTAAAGATGTCAGTTATTTCTAAACTGATCTGTTGATTCAATACAATCCTGATCAATATCCCAACGTATTTTATTTTGGAACTTGACAAGTTGATTTTAAAATGTATATGGAAACTTAAAAGACAAAAATTCTAGTGATGTTATTGAATAAGGTGGGAGAATTTTTTCTCTCATCTACTGAGAATTATTATAACTACAGCAATGAGGACCATGTGATGTTGACCAATGGAAAAGAGTAGAAAACTTAGAAACAGATTCATATATGTATAGAAACTTGATTTATAGCAAAGGTGACACTGTAAAGCAGTAGTGTTGGGAAAACTGAAAAAAATAAATTAAAATTTGACCTTATTTCATACCAACCACAAAACTAAATTCCAAAGGAGTATAAATATAAATGTGAAAGTTAAAATAATAATATTTCAACTTGGTATACTATCTTAAAATCTCTTAAACAAGATAAACAATGCTATAAATAAAAACATTGCACAATTAGACAAGTTAAATTAAGAACTTATATTTGAATTTAATTAAGATGATGAACAAACAATAGCATGGGAGAAGATACTTGGAATGCATAATAAACCAAGGGCTCCCATCCAGAATATAAAAAATAATTCCTACAAATAATATATTACATAGCTCAATGGAAAATGGGCAAAATATTTGAAGTGACCTAATATTTCATTTACCCAGCATGAAGGTACAGAGTACATGTTCTATTTAAATTTGTTAAATAAAGTTTATTACTAACCTTTTATTCTGAGTGAGAAATATGACATGTAAAAAATGCATAAAAAGCTTCAAAACTCAAAGATTTTTCACACATAATTCATTGCATGGATGTAATAATTTATCCTTTAATTGTTGATACTTATTTAGAGCAGTTGTAGTTTTTAGATACTATAGATAATGTTGCTAAGATAATTCTTGTATATGATTCTTAGTACAACTTGCACATGCATTTTGGGGGGATATTTATCCAAGAGTGGAATTGTTAAGTCACAGGATATGGATACACTTATCTTGAAATTTAGTCAACAGTAGCAAACTTGTTTCCAAAGTGTCTGTACATTCCCACCAGCAGCATATCAGGTCTTTGGTAACACTTGATATTATTGGTCTTGATATTGTCAATGTTTTCTTTTTATTTTAAGTATTTTGTCAGTTCTGTATGAAATCTTGTTGCTTTTTGGTTTGTACTTCCAAAATTACTAATAGATTTTAATGACTATAGTTACAAATAACAACTTGAAAAATTCTCAGTGGAACATAAAACTGAGAAGAGAAGCCAAACACAAGATACTAATTCCATTTATACACTTAAAAATATGTGGTGGTTACAGATGCCTGCTGTAGAGATAAACTATTTAAAAAGCATTAAAATGGTTACTGCAACAGTAGAGAAGGTGGTTATCTTTAAGGAGGAGGAAAAAGGTGCTTACAGGGGCCGAGTCAGCAGCTTCCAGGTGCTGGCCATGTTTATTTATTTACTTTTTTAACACAAATGGTGCCTGCACAGGTAACCACTTTGTAAGATATCATTAAGTTAAGCAGTTTTCTTTTGTAAATGTATCTTTAGGAGCACCAATTTATTTATAAAGGGGAAAAAAAGCCTCAACAAATGAGCTAAGTTGATATGTGGAAGAAAAACAAAGTCTAATAGCTTTGAGTGAAGTGGAAAGTAAATAGAAGAACCCTTAACTGCCCTCCTCTCTGAGCATATGGTTACAAGCCGGCTCAGCCGATATGGGTCCTTTGAGCAAGACAGGTGGTCAGAACACCTCTTCAATAAAGTTTTGCAGCTTCTGATCAGAGGGAGAATAATGTTTTATGTTTGAGATATCCATGTCCAAACACTCAACTCAAGGAAAACTTGAGGCGGGTATTAGGAGCTCATATGGGAAACCCATGTCTTTGAGAAGTAAAAAAAATAATGTGAAGGAATGACGGACCAAAATGAGAAGTCAGGAAGGCAATCTTGTGAGTATTAAATAAGCCAGCTAGTGGTGGGATAGATTTGTTTCTTTAGCTTGATAAGTGGGCAAGCCAGTTTTATATGCAAAAAACCCGAATGGAAGATAAATATTCTGTTAGCCTTCAAGAAGTTCAAATTTTCCTTGGGAAGGCACATTAACTACCATCATTACATTCAGAGTATAATCACAAGATTCCAGCAAACTCCCGTAGGTGGGACCATGATGTCCAGTGAGGGATAAACCACTGTGTGTGTTCTTGCCCATCAGGAATATAGCTTTGGGGACAGGACAGAGATGGGAAGGATCCGAGCAGAATCTCAGCAGTGGGTGTGTTGAACTATGGAGTGATGAAAACCCTGAGCAATTTAAGTCTGTTGACTCAGGGTTCAGGGTTTGGAGAAACTGTGAAGTCAGAAATGAAAGCTGTTATTTGGAAGGGAGCCCTACTCTGTGATTAATATGGAGAAGGCTGAAAGAAATTTCTAGGTGTTATAGAAATTTTTATGATACACCAGTGCATCATCTGCCTAAGGTCTCAAGTTCTGAATGCTCAGTATCTCTCACCAGAGGTGCCTTCTGGCTTTGCCTTAGTCATTTTATAGTTTCTTCATGAGGGCTGCTTTTAGTTATCCATATTACTGACTGAGTGGGAGGTGAAGGAACAATGTTTGACTTTCTAGGTGATATCAATAATCTTATGTCTCATGCAGTGGCAAATATACACTGTAATAGACTCATATTTATCAGTGTGCATTTGACTTTGAGGTTACTAACAATGTCAGATTTAGTCACAACAGGCTGAAACTGTACAAAACCAAATGCCCACATCACAGCCAGAAAGGAGACTCCAGTTTATCTGTAATCATAGTCACCTCACATAATAATGTTATTCTAAGATTTGGAGCTATGCTGTAGCCTGTTTTCATAATGGACATCCAACAGTCTCAGAAATCCAAATACACTTCAAACTCTCAATAGTTCCCCTTTTTATGTGTTCTTCCTTTGCTCTCTGTGGCCTTTCCCAAATAAGTGTATATGGAATCTGCCCAAATTTCATTGCATTTTTTGACCGTCTGCCAGCTAGATAATAGCAGGCATCTGATCAAGGATTTAGTTAAATGCTTCATCTAGCAGTATTTATGCTACATAAATTATTCATATGGTACCACCCAGAACAAATTGCACTTTGATTATACAGTCATTTTTCAGTCCATTCATTTAACAGACAGAGATCACGGGAGATCAGAGGAGCCACGTTTGTGAATGGATAATGCACTGGGGCTCGTCACCTGCTCTGTGTCTTCAGCTGCCCTTTATGATGGTGAGCTCTCCATCAAGGGCCTTAGTAAAGATCAAATAAGGTAAGAGATGTGAAAGTTTTTAAATGGTAAACATACTGAATAAATAGAGACGGTTGCCCTTGGGAGGTACACTTTTAATGTATAATGCTTTGAGGTCACATAGATTTGTGTTTGAATGCCAACCAGTTGAGTGACCCTGAGGAAAAACCTCAGCTATCTGAGACTCAGTTTCATTGCCTAAAAAATGAAAATACCAAAAGCCATCATCCCTCAAGATGGGAGAAACATGGAAAAGAAATCATACATGTAAAATACTAGCGTTATGACTTGTCTATGTCATGTGTTCGTTAAATAGAGACTTCTCTTTTCCTATGGCTCTTTGATAGCATTTGACAGCATCATGATTATCATTAACATTATTTACTTTTTCTTTTTTTAAAGATTTTATTTATTTATTTTTAGACAGAAGGGAAGGGAGGGAGAAAGAGAGGGAGAGAAACATCAACGTGTGGTTGACTCTCATGTGGCACCCACTGGGGACCTGGCCTGCAACACAGGCATGTGCCCTGACTGAGAATCGAACCAGCGACCCTTTGGTTCACAGCCCGTGCTCAGTCCACTGATCCACACCATCCAGGGCTATTTGTTTTTTTATTTAACGCGCATATGTGCTTGGCTGCCAATTTGATTCCAAGTTCTTGAAAGACAATTAAGTTATTTATTGTCCTGACCTCCTCTCTTCCCATGGCCAAACAGAGCCGAATACAAGCATATATTTATATGTAGCTTTAAAGGTGTGCTATTTGGTATATTACTAGCCTTTGCATATATACCCCAACTCCTAAACAGGAAGCCCTGTGCTCATTCAAAGGAGCCAGTTTGGACATATGCATAGATTCAATGGGAAGGTGGCAAAGATAGGAACACATATGTTGCCACTGGGGTGACATCAAACCAATCAAAACCTGGAATGAAATTCCACAAACAATTGGATCTAGTGAAGCAAGTAAATGACAAAAAAATTTGGCAAATCCTGTGCTCCTCACATGTTCAGTTTACTGAGTATAACCTGCAGTAACCCTTTGAGCACTTACTATAATTCCATGCAGTTTACACTAAAGGAGCCATTACTAAGGTTGTCTTGCACCTAAATTACCTGCAGGGCTGACATGATTTTAGGAGCCAAGTGAAAAATAAAATTCGGGTTCCTTCTTTAAGAAAGCAGAAAAAGGGTCATTAAAATTGCTAAAATGCATATAACTATTTTTCCTTTTTTTCTTGGTGTCTTTGAGCAGCTGAGCTTTTTTTTAAATTTAATGTTACACTTTGTCAAGCAAGGAAATACTTGCCAAGTGAGTGCAGACTCTCACCCTTCCTGTGACTGCCCACCCACCCTTCCTGTGACTCGGCCAGAGAACGTTTCGGCTAAGCCCTCCTGCCAATTGCCCTGCAGATACACCAGGCCCAGGCTTCAGTGGGATGTGAGTCTCCTCCTGCCATGGGCCTGCTCTCCAATACATGGAGGGTGGGCGACACTTAAAGGATCAAAACTTTGTTCCAGGTTATGTGTGGTGTCTGTATTGGGAGTGGGCAAGACACTAGCCCTTCCTACTGTGTCACCTTCTTACTGTGCCCTCATATTGCACAGCTGGAACAGCTCTGTCTTGTCTGCCCGAAGGCCTGGAGATGCCATGAGGTATGTTTATCCCCAACTGTTGTGATGTGTGTTCCCAAGTCTTTGCTGTGAGTGAAGGCTGGCAGCTCTCCTTGTGCCAGAGGGAAAACTGGAGTATCAGTATGTTGGGAAACCAGCTGCCCAAACTTCACTGTGAGCCCCATGCAAGTGTTTCTTTTTCCCACTGAGCATCTCTTACAAAGCACACCTTCAATGATAAACTAAAATTTTAAGAGTATCCAAATAGGGACCTTCCTGAACAGGGGGCCTTGTGTGATACATCGGTCATTTACTAATGAAGGTGATCGTTCTTACCTCATATTGCTGGGATCTCTTTGCTTGCTACCAGGATGTAAGCTATTACATAATACTTCTCTAGAAAACTCTGATTTTGTGCTTTTAATGTGATGGTGGCTTGGTAATACTCTGGTTTGCTAGAACTGTGGGTATATAAAGCAGATATGGGCCTAAGTGAGAGTCTAAGGAAATCTCCTGGAAGGAACATTAATAAACTTTATGACCTCAACTTGGAAAAGACATTTTCTGATTATTTTTTGGTTTCCGAAATATATTAATGAAATAATTATTATATCTGTATTGAAAAAAATGGTTCACCACTGCAAAGTTTCCACAAACTGATATGTGACTGCGAGCAGCATGCTATGTGGTAAATAAATTGTTCTGAGTATTATCTAAAGAATTACATTTGGGAATCATTGATTTTGAACATAAAGAAACATTCATATACTTCTCATGTGCATATGACAGAGTAAATGGGCATTTTCACTTCTTCTGAGAAATTTCACACAAAAGCTTAAAGAGCAACAATACCAGACATGCAGACTACAAGCAAACAATTCAGAGATGGTGTATATGAGAAAAGTTGAAAGAGCAAAGGGATTATAAGATGGAAGAAGTTATTTTTTAGGCTTCTTAGGCATCCTTTCTAGGCATCTTTCATAGACGGTTGTTGAGCACTAGCACTTAAAGTAATAGAACAGACAACTGCACTTGAACAGCAATACAATAATTTTAATAATAATAATAATAAATAAAGTAATAGAGGAATAAGTACATTTAATATTACAAGTGTAAATGGTGGAAAAGAGGACATAACACCCTGAGAACAGATGGTGACAGGTAAATGCAAGTTAGAGGAAAGATTAACTTAATTCCCACTTATAACCAAAGGTTATAATAAGAAGTCTTTCTTTAGTAAAAGAGAATTAAAATGTTATACATAGTTATAGCTCTAATGTTAACCACTAGAATAAAAATCTTAGCCTTCTAAATTATTCAAAAAAGCCAAAAACGTACTATTTGAAGAAATAGTTTCATGAAGCCACAAGAAACAAAATTTAATAAAAAATATTTGAAGAACTAAGAAAAAATTCTACCATGGAATGAAATATATATAGCTAAACTCACCTATTAAAGGAAGAAAGCATTCCAAGACTAGACCCCAACTTTATTGTATGTGAGAGGCACACTTATCTATAACAAATAATTCAGAGTTGAAAGTGGATTATGAGCAAAGGTGAGCTGGATTGTATTGAGTGAACTTTGTTAAGCAGAAAACATATTTTTCCGATTTCCCTTTTCTATATGGCCCTGAGTACCAGAAAGTTCACTTCAGTCAGATTCGGGAGGTAGGCTAACTAGATTCTTCTGGTCAGATTAAAAGACAGACAGGTGGTATCGGTTCCAGTTGCCCTCACTGTCCTCTGCTCCGGATCTAGCTCTTGTTCTTCACCACTGGCCCTGCTAACTCTCAGTGGCCCTAAGCCCACTATCAGAGGCTAGCTATCAACCTACAGAGGCACTCATTATACTAGGGCATGTGCTTCTTATTCCATGAGCTCCCATCTCACCGGTCCGCTTTAGTGACTGAACATGCTGGCTTCTTGGAAGTATGACCATTCCCACTGTCTAGTTCACTGGCATTTCAGGTGAGCTAATAAGTGGGGATACTTTCTCCTGACACTCCTACTCCCACTTCTAGACCCTCACTTCCCTGGCTCCACCCACATGTGGTATAAGTGTAATTTCTACCACAATAAAATGTACAAAGGAAAAAAAGCAATAGAAAAATACACAGAAACATTCCATGAGAAATAAAGTGGACCAAAAAAGGTACATAGATAGCCTAAGTAATATAATTTTAAAAGTAGTTGTAATAGATCTATATTAATCTCTGTAGCCCGGTAACTGTGAGCAAATATTTTCCAGATGATCCGTAAAACATTCTAAGTAAGTGACCAGTAAGAAAATATAAGTTCTCAAATATAAAAATGCAGGCAATATTATCTGATCAAAATGGGCAAAACTAGAACCAATATAAAAGTGAGAAAATCAATTGACTCTCCTACTGGAAAATTAAGTAACAACAACAACAACAGAAGCCACCAATAATATGTTAAAACAACATCTGAATGAAAGAGTAATTGATAAATTTTATAAAATCCAGAAAATGGCAATGATGGACATAAAAATATTAAAATTTACAGGATCCAGAGCAAAGCAAAGCTGATAGAAAATGTTAATTAGAACAAGATACCATTTTTTTGTTTCTTTTTTTATTTTACTTTATTGTTGTTCAATTACAGTTGTCTGCATACTCTCCCCTCCCCTCCCCCTCCAATCCCACTTCCCTTCCCTGCCTCCCTCCCCACCCTTGGTTCTGTCCATGTGTCCTCTATAGTGGTTCCTGTAAACCCTTCTCCCCATTGTTCCCTCCCCTCTCCCCTCTGGCTATTGTTATATTGTTCTTAATTTCAATGTCTCTGGTTAACCATTTTTGATTAATTAAACTTGAATAGATCAGAAAAATTAATAAAACAATTTTCATGAGACTTTTTAGAAGCCACTCATTGCTGATTGGATTGTATATTCAAAGAACTTGTCTATTGGACAATTTGTCACTATCTCTAAAATTAACAAGTATTTATAGGTTTTGACTCAGTGATACCACTTCTAGAAATTTCTTACACATGTACTCAAACATGAAGACTGTCCAGTGTGCAAAGTTATTTATAGCAATATTGTTTTTAATGATAGTGGTTACTTAGCTAAAATCTAAATGTCCAATAGTGGAAATAGGTTAAAGAAATTATGATACACTTATACTAAATAATCATGTGTATTTTTAATTAAATTTATTGGGGGTAACATTGGTTAATAAGATCATACAGTCTACAAATGTACATTTCAATGATATATGATCATATATTGCACTGTGTGCTCACCACCCGAATTAAGATTATATTCTGTTATCATATATTTGGCCCCTTTTACCCTTTACTACCCCCCACACCTTTCCCTCTGGTCACCACCATACTGCTGTCTATGTCTGTGAGTTTCAATAGAATATAACTGTATAGAAAAAGGTCACATGAAAGTTCTATATATGCTGGCTCTTTGGACAACCTAAAGTTGTTTAAAACAGCTCTTTGTCTTTACACAAACAATTATATCATACTAATATTATTTTCAAATAATGATAAAATCTGGACAAATAATGTGCATCTTAAGAAAGAACAAGTTCCTTATGCGTTGATCTGAAGGTACTGTTGAAATGTTAAATGAAAAAAGCAAGATGCAGAACAATTCAAGATGCATAATATATATGTATTTTCCAGTATATGTATATTAAAAATGAAAGAAGATGTCTATATAGTTTGTATACCTGTAGAAAATTTCTGATGATACACAGTAGATTAAAAATCAGTTGTTCCAAGGAAGGGCACCTGGTTTTCTACGGGATAGGTATATCAAGAAACTATTACCTGCATATCTTTATGTACATATCTAACTGTGTGCAGTGTGATTGTATTAATTTTTCAAAAATGAATAAATGTAAAGATAATAGCAACCTTATCCCCCCAAAAAAACAAAGCAATCAATATTTAATGCTTTTTTAAATAAGAAAGTAATGGACTAGAATTAATATCAGGGGCATTGTGTATAATCTCTATAGCCTCCCTTATACCACCTATCAGAACTCACCCACAGACTGTATTCTACCTGTGGTGGGGTTGGGGTGGGATATATATATATATCCTATATATAGGATATTAGGTTTTTTGAGGTATGGTTTATATACAAAGACTTGTATGTATTTAATGTGTACAATTTAATGAGTTTGAATCTAAGCAATTTACTAAATTTTGAAATAATAGAAAGGTAAATGAGTATTTGTATAGTTCTTTCTTTTTCATTTAACGTTGATGATGATGGTGGTAAATTATAGTTATTCTATTTTTAAATAATTAAATACATATATGTTTATATTTTTTAAACTTTTAACTTGAAAGTATAATTAATCCAGGCAATATGTACATATTAAAATGGGAGAAAATATCTATATATGCTTATGTACTTGTAGATCTATATTACCTATATCTATATCTTTATTTAGCTATAAATAAATGAAAATAAGACTTTGCCATTGTGTCCCCATTGTCTCAACGTCAGACAATAATATTTTAAAAATATAATTGGGCATTCATTTACAACTGTGCACCAGGCACCGTGCTGGACACTGTGGTTATTGAAACAAAAAGTGAAGACTTATTCTCTGGGGATGAAGCCTAGAGTCTAGGGAAAGGGCCAGACAGTTAGAAAGTGACAGGGATTAAACACAGTGTAGAAATAGTGGGTTGGCCAAAAAGTTTGTGTTTTTTTTTTTTTTTCTGTAAGATGTCTCTAGTAGTGCTCAGTTGTCTTTAACTTCATTTGAAACAATTTTGTTAGATTGATTGTGACAGCTGTCATATCGGCATGCATTAAAAAACTTATAGAAATTGGTGAACTTTTGTGTAATTATTTTAATATTGAAGATGGAAGAAAATATGCAATATTAGGGCATATTATACTTTATTATTTCAAAAAAAAGTAAAAATGCAACTGAAACCCCCAAAAAGATTTGTGCAGTGTATGGATAATGTGTCAAAAGTGGTTTGTGAAGTTTCCTGCTGGAGATTTCTCTCTGGACAATGCTCCACAGACAGATAGACCAGTTGAAGTTTATAGCAATCAAATCAAGATGTTAACTGAGAAAAATCATGAGGAAGACAGCCAACCTACTGAAAATACCCAGATTAATAAAGTTATTGGAAAGAGTGAAAAATGTGTCTTTAATTTTATAGGAAAAAAAAGCAGACTTTTTGGCCAACTCAGTACTTCATGTTCTCCTATGAAAGATTCACTAGCAAGAAAATCAAGGTAGCATTTTTTTAATCCCCATTCCCCAAGTGTAGTGAACAAAAAATAATGCTGTAAGTATGTCTCAGCAATGTCATTTAAGGAGGTTACTGGGACAACTAAGATAATTAATAGAAGAAATTTTATTCAGACATATTCAATTTAGGAGCTTATGAGAATATCCAAATGGAAATAATTGTGGGTAGTGTATAAAAGAGGATCAAGTCATCCACATGGACATGAAGTGGAAACAATGACCATGTATGAACCTTCCCCATGGCAACTACATAGAATTCCAAGATGTGAGCCCAGGTCCAAATGTCTGAATTTATCAATCTTTATCAAAAGTTGTGGTTGCCAAAAGTGACTTAAAATTATGATCTGTAGAAAGTAAACAAAGAGAGTTAAGTATTATGGAACCCCATGGGGAATTAGGTAATATTAATAATATCAATTTTCATTCATATTATAACTATTTATGCCAAGAATTATGTTAAATGTCTTAAAATAGAACTCCTTTGATTTTAGAGAGTTTAAATAAAGTAAAGGTTAACAACATTATGTAACTTATTCAGAGGTTAATATTAGTTTTATTTCACTGTAAATTATAAAAAGGCCTCAGAAATTCAAATACAATTAAGATGGAAAAAAAGCCCATTGAATTTGACAATGCAGCAATCATTAAATCGTCAGTTAATCTGACCAAATCAAAGAAAACAAGTAAACTAAAACTTTTAATAAAATGGGAGTTATTGAAATAGAATAGTTAAGTCACACTTGTGAGAAAAGTAGGCCATGTAAGTTTCTCAGGGAACTAAGAAAGAACCACCAATCTGTTTATAACATCTATGATCTGGAATGAACAAATGTTTCCTCATTGAGGAGTGAACAGCAATTTAAAATATAGAGTCAAAAATCCTCTCAATGACACACACCGACATTTATGAACAAATTATATTATGCCAGTAATTTGCTCCAAAATAATGTCGAAGGTGAAATGTTGGTGTAGTAGGTAAAACATAAATTGGTAACAGATGAAGCTGAGTGACAATTACATGGGATTCATTATATTTTTATTTTTCTATAAAAAAAGATAAAGAAATAAAGATTGTAAATATAACCACCTGGTCCAAAAATTTGACTGTATAGCAACTTTGAGAAATAAGGTAGTTGTAATAAGGGTCTGAAGTGGTTATAGTGAATGTGTGTGTATATATATGTATGTATATATATATATGTATACATATATATACCTTATATTTATTGTTATGATTAACTATAGTTTTATTTAATTTCATTGAGATATAATTGACATACACCCTTATGTAAATTTACAGTGAACAGCTTGACTTGACATACTTTTATGAATTGATTGCCACAAAAGTTATGCTAAGTAAAATAAGTCAAAGACACTGTATGATCTCACTTGTATGTGGAACCTTAAAAATATATATTAAATGTATTTTAATATTAATATTATATAATGGTTGAATTACATACGATATACTATGTTTATATTATATGTAGATATTTAAGATGACAGACACTTGGAAATTCTTATATGTAGGTAACTAAAAGGCACAAATAATGTGAGATAACATTTATTGTGTATTTTGAGTTACCTGGCACTGTCTTAAGTGCTTTACTTGATTTATCTCATTTATCATTACAGCAGTCTTAGAAAGTAGACAATATTTTTCATCCAAATTCACAGATAATTAGTTTGAACCTTGGAGAAGTTAAGTGATTTTCTCAGGCTAGATTTCCCAGGGGCTAGGAGGCAACTTCCAGAGCACAGATGCAGGCAGAGGTGAACTTCCACCAGAAGACTCCTTTCTTGAAATGGAAAGAAGAGCTTGGTTCTTATTGCATTAATGTAATGAGACTAGAGAGAAAGACAGGATGGCTAGTTTTCTCATTGCTTTCATATTCACTTCTGTGACTTATATTGGTGTGACCATTTCTCTGTAGCAAAAGAATAACGGAACCCCGAACAGATGGAGTGGTCTGCCTGAGGTATGATCACAAAACCAATAAACGGGCAGAAGATCTTAATCACTTCACTGGTGGCCTGTGTGCCTTTCATGTGCAAAATCAGCCAGAGCTCAGGATATAATTATTCCTTGAGGATGGTTTCAAATATTTGATTTTATTATTTAACAATTTTCTCTTGCAGTTTCTTCATTTACTTCATGTAGAGATTTACTTATTTAAAAGTGGCCCAAGGGATGTGGATGTTTCTTTGCCTCTGGTATTGCTTTTTATATCTGTACAAAAAAACTCAAAGGTCAGTTTTTTTTTTAATACAATGTATTTTGCTTCCTTGATATTTAATTCTGGTTTTGGTGGTACTGGAGGTGAGGGAAGCCTCACTATTTAGCTCAGTTTATGAGGAGGTCAGAACTGTTTTTAGCATCAGCAGCAGCTCTTGGAAGACTCATAATCAAGTGTTTTGGAACCTAATAGTGGCCTGACAGTGATATAATGTCAGGGACTTCTACCTGTGAGAAAGGCAGGCATAAGAAAGCTATGGTTGGTTTGAGACAGAACTATAAATACCAATCCATTTCAAAAGAGGACATGTCTAATAAAATCTGTATAATTCTCTTTGGAAAAAGACCTGAAGTAAGTGATCAAGATGAGTGGTCCTTTAAGTACTCCATATTGATAACATACATTGATATGCTATTTTTAGTCCAAACATCAAGAATCCATGGATTTATTAGGACATCAGTGAGTGAATCAATAAATTACATAAGTTTAAACAAAATTTTTAGGTCTATTTTTATTTTTATTTTGAAAAAATGTTTATTGATTTTAGAGATCGAGGAAAGAACAGAGAAAGAAATATGGATGTGAGAGAAACAATAACATGTTGCCTCCCATATACACCCCAAATGGGGATTGAACCCAAAACCTAGGGATGTTCCCTGATGGGAATCAAACCCACAGCCTTTTGTTGTACAGGACAGCATTCCAACCAATTGAGCCTCACTGGCCAGGGCTATTCTTTCTTATTTTTTAATTGAATATATTGGAGTGATATTGGTTAACATAATTGTATAGGTCTCAGGTGTATACTTTTATAATACATCATCTGTATATTGTGTGTTCATCACCCCAAGTCAAGGCTCCTTCCATCATCATTTATCACTCTTTGCCAATTCTAACCCCCCATACCCCTTTTCCTCTCATAATCACCATACAGTTATCTCTATGAGTGTTTTTTTTCTTAATTCTTCTACCTTTCTCGCCCAGCCTCCCCAAACTACCTCCCTTCTAATATCTGTCAGTCTGTTCTCTGTACCTAAGAGTCTGTTCCTACTTTGTTTGTTGGTTTATTTTGTTCATTAGATTCCACACATAAATGCAATTATATGGTATTTGTCTTTCCCTGACTGCTTTATTTCACTTAGCATAATAATCTCCAGGTTCATCAATGCTATCACAAAAGTTAAGAATTCTTATACTCTGGTTTCTCTTCAGATCATATAAATCTTTTGCCTTTTACAAAAGTTAAGAATTCCTTCTTTTTATGGCCAAGTAGTACTCCATTGCGGAAAAGTATCATGACCATTTTATCCACTCATCTACTGATAGATACTTTGCTGCATCCAAATCTTGGCTATTGTAAATAACACTGCAATGAACACAGGAGTGCATATATTCTTTCAAATTAGTGTTTTGGGATTCTTTGGTTATATTCCCAGAAGAAGAAACATTGGGTCATAAGGCAGTTCCATTTTTAATTTTTAAAGTTAATTCCATACTGCTTTCTACAGTGGCTGTACCAATCTGCATTCCCACCAACATTTTGCATTTTTCCACATCCTCACCAGCAGTTATTGTTTGCTGATTTATTGATGACAGCCATTCTGGCAGGTGTGAGGAGATACCTCATTGTGGTTTTAATTTGTATTTCTCTGATGATTGGTGACATTGAGCATTTTTTCATACATTTATGGGCCATCTGTACATCCTTTTTGGAGAAATGTCTATTCAAGTCTTTTCCATTTTTTTGGATTGTTTTCTTAGTGTTGAGTTGTATAAATTTTTCATAAATTCTGCATGTTGCCCCATTATCAGATGTATCATCAGCAAATATGTTCTATTCAGTAGGTTGTCTTTTCATTCAGTTGATGGTTTCCTTTGCTGTGCAAAAACTTTTTAATTTCAGGTAGTCTCTTTGATTTACTTTTCCTTTAGTTTCCCTTGCCCAAGGAAATATATTAGAAAAAATATTGCTGTGAGAAATGTCTGAAATTTTACTGCCCATGATTTCTTCTTGGATTTTTATGGTTTTTGAATCTAACACTTAAATCTTTAATTAATTTTTAATTTATTCTTGTGTATGGTGTCAGGAGGGGGTGTCAGGTTTTTTTGTAGATAGCTGTCCAATTATAACAACACCATCTATTGAACAGAATATTCCTACCCTATTGTATGTTTTTGCCTTCTTTGTCAAATATTAATTGACTATAAAATTATGGGTTTATTTCTCCTTTTTTATCCCTTTCTATTTAACTATCTGTCTGTTTTATGCCAGTACCATGCTGTTTTGATTACTATGGCTTTCTAATATAATTCTTTATAGCATGATTCCTCCAATGATTCCTCTAGATTGGTGTGGCTATTCAGGGCCTTTTGTTGTTCCATATAAGTTTTTGGAATATTAATTCTAATTCTGTGAAATATGCCATTGGTATAGGGAACAATACGTATGGTATAGGGAATATAGCCCAGCCCCTGACTCAGAAAAACCAGTGTGAAGTGAGTTGGCGCACAGGATCCACGCCCACAGATCAGTTTTCCTGTGGGAAATCAGGCCTGCATTGTACCTAGGCTGCTATGAAACTTGCTTTTGCTAAAACACCCTCACCCTGAATTGAGGCAGCACGTTTACTGCATATTTTTAAAGTAACTTCCTAAAATCTGAGCTAAATCTCCCAAGTATGGAGTATAACCAGTTCAACCACTTTCCCCTTGAATCTGAAACATCCTTCTCTTTGAAGTAATTAGCAATATTCTTTCTTTTGCTATCTGTAAAAGGTAATCACCTACAGTGAACCTGTGCATAGTACATGAGTACCATCCTCGATGTAATGTACCCAGAAAAGCAATAAAAGCCTGTCCAGGCAGTGGTCGGGGCCCTCTCTATCACTTAGAGAGCAGCCATGCCATCCCTTTTTCTCCACAGGACTTCTGTAGTCCATGTGAATTTGTTCGTTACAGCCACAACACACGAACCCCACAGGCCAGAGTACTCATCAATTGGTATCTTGATAGGAATTGTATTGAATCTATAAATTGCTTTAATGATGTTAATTCTTCCTCTCCACTAACACAGTATATGTTTCCACATATTTGTATCTTCTTCAGTTTCTTTTTTCAGTGTTTTATAATTTTCTGAGTACAGGAATTTTACAAACTTGGTTAAATTCATGTCTTGGTATTTTATTCTTTTTGAGGTAATTGTGAATGGGATTAATTACTTAGTGTCCCTTCCTTATAGTTCATTATTGATGCAAAAAATTCAACTAATTTATGAATATTGATTTTTTACCCTTCTACTTTACTAAATTCATTTATCAGTAGTAGTTTTTGGTGGAATATTTAGGGTTCTCTGTATATCAGTGGTATCCAACATTTTTGGCACCAGGGATCAGTTTTGTGAAAGACGGGGGAGGGGGAAAGAAGGCAGAGCTTAGGTGAGCTTCACTTGCAGCCAGGTTCCTAACAGGCTTCAGACGGGTCCAGTCCATGTCCCCTGGGTTGGGGACCCCTGCTATATACAGTGGCATGTCATCTGCAAATAATGACTATTTTACTTCTTCATTTCCCATTAGAATTTTTTGTTTGTTTGTTTGTTTGTTTCTTCCTCTTGTTTGATTGCTGTGGCTAGGACTTCCACTACTATGTTGATTAAGAGTGTGGAGAAAAGACATTCCTCTTTTTTTGCAGTCTTAAGGGAAATTGTTTTTTTCATGTTGAGTATAATCTTGGTTGTGGGTTTGTCATATATGGATTTATTACATTGAGGTATGGTCCCTGTATTTCCACTTTGCTGAGAGTTTTGTCAAACTCTCAGTGATGGGTTTTGGTTTTTATCATATGTGCCTTTTCTGTATCTACTGATATGGCCCATGTGGTTTTTATCCTTCATTTCCTTTATGTAGTTTGTGATGTTTATTGATTCTTTAATATTGTACCAAACTTGCATCCCTAGAATAAATCCCACCTGATCATGGTGTATGATGTTTTAATGTATTACTGTATCTAGTTTGCTAATGCTTTGTTGAGAATCTATGTTCATCAGGTATATGGATGAACATAATTTTTTTTATTTGTAGTGTCTTTGTCTAGTTTTAAAATTGAGATAATGCTGGCTTCATAAAAAGCTTAGGAGTCTTCTCTCTTGAATTTTTTGGAATAATTATTTCTTTGAATGTTTGGTAAAATTCATCTCTGAAGCCATCCAGTCCAGCACTTTTGTTTCTTAGGAGTTTGTTTTGTTTTGTTTTTTTTTTATTACTACTTCAGTTACACTAGTTGTAATCTATTCATATTCTCTGATTTTGATTTGGAAGATTGTATATTACTAGGAATTTATTCTTTTCATCCAGACTGTCCAATTTGTTGTTCATAATAATTTCTTATAACCCTTTGTGTTTCTTAGGTGTCAGTTTTTCTCCTCTTTCATTTCTGATTTTATTTAGCTGAGTATTTTCTTTTTTTCTTGATGTATCTGGTTAAAGGTTTGTCAATCTTATTTATCTTTTTAAAGAACCAGTTCTTGGGTTCATTGATCTTTTGTATTATTTTCTTTTACTTCATTTCATTTATTTCTGCTCTGATCTTTATTATTTCATTTCTCCTGCTCCCTTTGGGCTATGTTTGTTCTTTTTCAAGTTCATCTAAAGGTAGTTATATTGTTTATTTGATATTTTTCTTGCTTCTTGAAGTAGGTTTCTAATGTTAGAAATTTTCCTCTCAAGACTACAAGGTCTAGTTAGCTTCACAAGCAGGGTATACAAAAGGAATTCTCAGCAGGCACTGGACCTTGCTGAGGTCAATTTCTCTTCATGTGATCAGCACATGTACAGTATCTCATACACTGAGGTCAGCACTGATCCTCAGAATCAGCCAGGCTGAGGCTCACAAATGGGCCAATGGTAATTAAGTCAATTACAACAGTAGGGCCTGCATAATCCACACAAGAGACATTCCCAGAGCATCCAGGTCAAGTGATAAAGGAGAGTGCACCACTGAGTCCCACAGGATACCTAATACATAAGGCTACCCTAGCAAGATTAGAAGTCATAGAAGATCTACCTAATGCATAGAAACAAACACAAAGAGGCAGCCAAAAAGGGGAAGCAAAGAAACATGCCCACATGAAAGAAGAATCAAAATCTTCAGAAAAAGAGCTAAATGAAATAGAGGCAAACAATTTATGAGATATAGAGTTGAAAATGGTTATAAGGATAGGATAATCAAAGAACTTAGTGAGATCTATAAGGATCTTAGAACAACGGCAATGTGAAAAAGGACAAGGAAACATAAAAATCAGAAATAAAGAATATAATATCTGAAATTAAGAATGCACTGGAAGGAATAAACAGTGGGTTAAATGAAGCAGAGGATTGAAACAGTGATTTGGAAGACAATATTTAAAAAGCACTCAATTAGAGCAGCAAAAATAAAAAGAAAATAAAATGAGAATAGTGTAAGGAAATTTTAGGACAATATGAAGCATAACAACATCAGTGTCACTGTGGCACCAAAAAGAGAAAAAACAGAGCAAGAAATTGAGAACCTATTTGAAGAAATAATGACCAAAAACTTCCTTAATTGGCAAAAAAAAAAAAAAAAAAAAAAAGTTACTCATGTCCAGGAAGCATGGAGAGTTCCAAACAAGATGAACCCAAAGAGTTTCACATCGGGACACATCATAATTAAATTGGATAAAGTTAAAAACAAAGTGAGAATCTTAAAAGTAGCAAGAGAAGGACAGTTAGTTACTTACAAGGGAGCTCCCACAAGACTGACAGCTGCTTTCTTTTGAAAACATTTCAGACCAGAAGGGACTGGCATGAAATATTCAAAGTGATGAAAAGTAAGTATCTATAAGCAAGACTACTTTACCCAGAAAGGCTATCATTTCAAATTGCAAGAGAAATCACAGACTAAAAATAAAGGGATGAAAAACAATATTTCATGCAAATGGAAATGAAAAGAAAATCTGTGGTAGTAATACCTACATCTGACCAAATAGACTTTAAAACCAAAGCTATAATAAAAGACAAAGAAGGACACTGTACAATGATAAAGGGAGAAAAACAACAAGAGGATATAAGCCTCATAAATATTCACGTACCCAACAGAGGACCACCTAAATATGTAAAGCAAATCTTAATGGACATTAAAGAAGAGATCAACTGTCATACAGTCATAGTAGAAGATTTTAACACCACATCAATTCAATGGACAGATCTTCTGGACAGAAAATCAACAAGGCAACAATGGCCTTAAATGACACATTAGATACAATGAATCTGATTTATATCTTCAGAGTATTTCATCCCACAGCAGCAGAATATGCCTTCTTTTCAAGCACACATGGAACATTTTTGAAGACAGAACATATGTTAGGACACAAAACAAGTCTCAATATATTTAAGAATACTAAAGTCATATCAAGCATCTTCTCTGACCAAACTGGTATGAAACTAAAAGTCAATCACAAGAAAAAAAAATGAAAAATATACAAAGACATGGAAGCTAAATAATATATTACTACACAATGAATGTGTTAACAATGAGATCAAGGAAGGAATCAAAAGACACCTTTCAGCAAATAAAAATAACACAACTCAAAATCTATGGGACACAGCAAAAGCAGTCCTAAGTGGGATCTATTCCATAATTGGAGAAACCCATTATCTGAATTTGCTTTTTATCACCTACACCTGAGCCAATTCCTATGTTTAAAGGAGGCTATGATAGGTACTTGGGATTCCCAGGGCAGATTCATATATATTTCGTTGTTGTTCAAGTGCAGTTGTCTCCATTTGTCCGCCACCACTTTCACCCATCCCACACACACCCATCTCCCACCCTGACTCCTTCCCCCCTTTGGCTTTGCCCATGGGTCCTTCATACATGTTCCTTGATGACCCTTCCTCTTTTTTCCCCATTATCACCTCCCCCTCTGGTTACTGTGTGCCCATCAGTAAATGAGTGGATCAAAAATCTATGGTACATTTACGCAGTGGAATACCGTGCACCAGGGTAGAATCTTAATCCATCTATGTCCATTCTTCCTTGTCTGTATGCACCATCCCTTGTTCACCCTGCCTTGGGTTCTATTTCTCCTCTACAGTTCTGACATGCTAGGTGTCAGCACCTCATTAGAGGTTAGCCCTAGTGAAGCAGTTTATGTTTCTTGTTATAGGTGTATAATCTGAGATCAGACAGTCTGAATTTGAGTTGTGGAGTCTGTTTTTTCACTCAGTATGTGTAAATTTGAACAAGTTACTTAATTTCTTTTCATTTAATAAATAAGGTAATACCTGTTTTATAAAAAATATATAAAATGTAAAAGTCATTGTTGTCACAGTTAAAGTCATTGGTGACTTATAGTAAGTGATAAAAATGTCAGTTACAATTATTTTTATTATGAGTTGCATCATTATTGGACTTATCCCAGGATTCTCTTCTCTTTCTGATACCTGTGACCTAGGCTTTGCCAAGTTCTATGAGTCTTGCCTTTTTCTAGCTAAACCATGGGTAATACAAAGGGAATGCTTAAGATATTTTTTTAAATGCCTTCTTAATCTATTTGTTTAGCTTTATTAATTCTTAATATTTTGTTCAGTTTCCAAAAATTCAACTGCCATCTTACTCTGGGGGAGAAATTCAGGGTGGTACAGTGTACAGCCTTGGGAACCACTGCTGGATCTGAACATTGCTAGATTTGAATCCTTCCTAAATCTGTCACTTACTTATTGTGCTTACTGCTTACTATATGTAATTTTGAATATGTTGCTTTATTTTTCTGAACTTAAATAGTTTTCATCCATATAACAGACTTAGTAATGATCACACTCATGAGGTTAGCTTGAGATTAGAACTGAATTAAAAGAACCAAACCAGAGTCTGATACACAATTCAATCCTCTTTTGGCACTTGGCATGTGTTATGGTAGATACTAAGAAGCAAAAGTGAATATGACAAAAGGGTCTTGCTATGTGGTGAATTACAGATATATGAACTAAGACAGTCATTGTAATATAACATATTACATATACCATATGTAATATGTAATACATATACATATTACACATAACATATTACATAATGTTATAATATAACATTAAAATATAACATATATAATATACTTACATATCCAGATATACCTAAGTACTTGGTACTCTAGAGGCCCAGAGAACAGATATGCCATCAAACATGTGTGCTGAGAGGAGATAATCCTGGATTAGAAAAGAGTTGAATCAAGGCTGAAATAATTGTTTAGGCACAGAGAACATGAAAGATATCAAAGACAGAAGAAGAGCCTAAGCAAAGCCCTCAAAATCGAAGGTGTGAGGGGAGCTATAGACCCCTTATTATCAGAACATATAGTGTGATGGGGACCATGAAGGGAGATGAGTCAGAAGAGGTAAGCAGAACCTAAATTATGGAGATTCTTAACTTCTGGACATACTAGCAGAGGCTTTATTCATAGATAATAGGGAGATACACTGGAAGTTATACAAATTATTCTGTAAATGGGAGATACTTGTTGCAGAGCATCCTCAGACTGATAGCTGATGTTGCTGACAGAAGCATGGTTCTTTCGTGCATGTGTGATAGCCTTGGCAGAGCTCATGCACTTTATGACTTTACCTGACTTTCCCATAGGAATAAAGTCAGTTTGTCTAATGCTCTAAGCCATTCTTTAGGCTAGGTTTTGGTTTTTTTGTTTGTTTGTTTGTTTTTTTGTCTTTTACAACTCTAACTTACCTTACATTCAGATAGTGGTATAAAGCAGATTCTGGGGTAGAACTGGTTTAGTATATACCCCAAATTGAACACATACTAGCTTTGTCTCTGAACCACTGTTTTTTTCTTATGCACCAGTTACTTCATCAATAAAATGGGGATAAAAATAGTACATCACCTCTTGGGGTTGCTTTGAGAATTAAATGACATAATGCACATAATATGGTATCATTAGAACTATCTCTAGCATATAATGGTCAGCAAATTTAATTGCTGTTAGTGCCCTAACTTGAGTGAATCCTCCCCTGCTGCCTCGTCCTGGAATATGTAATTCAGAGCTTGGCTCCACCATTTCAGGTAAAGCACATAGAAAACAATTATGAAAGACAAGATCATTGTATAAGGTGGTATGTGTTAGGTGCCACTAGCACAGCACAGGACAGAATGTTTTTTAAAGGGGGCTTGATTAAAAAGTGAGGATGGAAGGCTATAGGAGGCTAGGAGACTCATTTTTAATCTGTGTTTGCTTAACCTGAATACTTTTAATTTGTGTACTTGGTAATTACTATGACAATAATAGAGGACTAAGAATTCACCTCTGTCATCCAAGTATATAAAAGTTGAGAAGAAAGGTTGATTAGAAAGCAAAAATTATCATGGTGAAAACAGAACTGGAGTGAGACATTAAACAATTGACTTTAGAGTCAGAATATTTGTGTTAGAACACCAACAACAAAAGCCTTCATTAACATATTCTGGGCAAGTCACCTAACCTCTAGATATCTCATCTGAAAATAATGCTAGTATATTTTTCTCATAGAGATATTTAAAAATTTGATGAAATAATACATGTGAATATGGTTCATGGGCTCATAAAGAATGCCCAAATTCTAGTTATTGTTAGGAATGGGCCACATTTGGATGGCAAAGAAGTGTAATGATAGTTCAGTTAGAGAAATAGTATAGATTAATGAAAAGAAAAACAGGTTGCTCAGACTGGTGAACACAGTTCACAAAATAGTTCATTAGAATGAATAGTACATTAGTCCATGTTTCTTGTCCTTGAAGAGTATATAGGATACTTGAACAACAATAAAATAAAATAAAATGGGAAAAAAGAGTATATAGGATAATTAGGAAGATAGATGTGAAAGATATGCAAGAAAATTTATGTTATGGAGTTTAAGAGAAATACACTTAGAAATGGGTGTCTAGATGTCCAACAGAATGAGTCTTAACTTGCAAGCAATGGAATTGATTTAATCAGCAAGAAGAAATGTCTGGAATTGAAATCAAACAATATTCTCATGTGTAACTCCTTTTTTTTTTTTCCCATGTGAAACTCTTGTCCAAAGGTATTTCCCTTTAATTCTTTTAGCAGGGCCCCATTTAGCCCACATGAATGTGTTTTGATTGGTAGATATATGAGTATAATCAGACAAAATTAATGGTTATAAGATAGATTATTCACCTAAACACAAATGGAAACTGAAGACAATTAGTGAAAGACAACAGGACACTGGATTTGTTTGGGGGTTATATAGCAGAATAGAGAAAAGTGAGGTACAAATAGTGTGAAGCATGAGCATGTTAATGAAAACAGGATAATATCTTTAAAACTTTTGAGAATAGATTGAGAAGAATGCTCAGAGAAGCACTGCAAAAAATCCTTAGAAGTAGGGAAGGGAGGGAGGACAGAGCGAGAGAGAGAGAAACAGAGAAACACTGATTGGTTGCCACTCATAAGTGAACTGACCAAGGATCAAAAACTCAAGCTAGGTATGTGCACTAACCAGGAATTGAACCCTCAGTCTTTGCATGGGATGACACTGCAACCAATTAAGCCATAGGGCAAGGCAAGAGCAGTTTTGGGACAGGCAGATTTAGCTTTCATCTTCATGCTAATATCTGCTAACCATGCAGCCTTGAGCAGTGCTGCTTTCCTACCTGATCTCAATTTTTGTTTGTTTAAGTATATTTTATTGATTATGCTATTACAGTTGCCCCATGTTTCTCTCCCTTTTATCCCCCTCTACCCAGCAATCCCCTCTCTCCAGCACCACCCCCCCCCACTTAGTTCATGTCTTTGGGTCATACATATAAGTTGTCTTTGGCTTCTCCATTTCCTATATCATTCTTAACCTCTCTCTGTCTATTTCATATCTACCATTTATGCTTCTTATTCCCTGTACCTTTCCCCCTATTCTCCGACCTCCCCTTCACCACTGATAATCCTCCATGTGATTCTGTTCCTGTTCTAGTTGTTTATTTAGTTTGTTTTTGTTTTGTTTTTTTAGGTTCAGTTGTTGATAGTTATGAGTTTGTTGTCACTTTACTGTTCATAGTTTTGATCATCTTCTTTTTCTTTGATAAGTCGTAGTTTCTTTAGCTGGAGAATATGGCTGATAGTATTTATCTCATAAGGTTGTTTTAAAGATTAAATAAAATGAAGACTGAAAAGTTTAGCACAATGTATTGCCATACATTATATATTCAATAAATGTTAAATTACAAAAACTAAATATAAATAATGGGGAAATTTTGAGAAGTAAAATGGGGGGAAATGACAAGTTAAAAGAGCTATTCCCAGAAAGTGACATTGTCCCTAATTGAAGGCAGCAGAACAGATTTCTTCAAGACTCATACAGAAGCAAGTTACCATATCTTCAGGACATTTCCTGTGGAAATAGGGACATTTAGATTTGCTTCCATCCTGGCAGGGAATGCAAAGAACTCAGACTCCAAGGAAAGAGTCACATAGGTAAATGACAATTACAGAGCAGCATTTTAAAGTTAGGATTCTATAGGAAGAGGAGGGCAGGAACCACACTGTAGACCCCGATAGACCAATTTATCCTGTAATATTCCATAGCCTCACACTGATCCTTGGTGAAGACACCATCACCCCCTAACAGGCCCTTTGCAGTGCACCTCCTGTGTCCTAAGCACAGGCACCACGTCATTTTTGGGACCACCATCAGTTCCTATGGCACATTTGACAATTTAGGGAAAAAGCATCCCTTCTCAACACACCTTGCCTCCATGTATTGGAAATGATTTGTAATATATTGGTTTAAACAACAAAAAAATAAAGATTGGGGGCCATCTGCAAGACCATTGTTGTAATAAATTATGTCTTGAATGTAGGCAGTGTCTGCTCAGCAAAGGATTACAGATGAGAACACTCTATCAATAGCCCTGGCATATATTATTATTCATATTTTCAGGTGAAGGGAATAGGTCTTACCTAGGTAAATAGAAGTGTTGCAATCATATTACTTTAGAAAATGAAAGATCACACATTTAACTCATGTAGGCTTGACTCTAAATTTCCTGCTCGTTCTGTTGTCTGAAATGCTGATTATCCAAAAATTTTCTTCTTGTGGACACATCTGCCTCTCTCTGCAAAGGAGAAATAACTTGAATTTGAACATTTTTATTGTCTCATCTAATAACTCACCAGTCTTCTCTGATTCATTGTGTTAAAGCATTTCCAATTCATTAGGCATTCCTTCCCTTTAGTCTGTATTCCCAAAGTCATTATTCAACATTCATCTACACCCGACTGAATTTACTATCCATTGGCTCTCTATTAGCCTGAGGTGCCCAAATGAGCAAATTTATCCTCCATCAGAAAGCATTGCACCTCATTATTTGTTGTTCCCATAATTTAGTACCATCTGAAAATTTTGAAACTTGCTCTTGAACATGGAGGCTGTGATATCAGAAATACAAATCATGCAAGATAATACTGCCTTGAAATAAATATTTCTATCTTCACTCTATCAAGCTAATATGCAAATGCAACGTTGTCATTGTAGTTCATGTTCCATTAGCTAGTTTCCCTATCTTGTACCAGAGTAGAGATTAAAGAGACTGTGAAAACAAGTTCAGACTAAAGATTTGCAAGATGAAGTATCAACTGTGACTTTGTTGTGCTTTAACTTTACAATGTCAAACATTTTAAATGTTAATGTAACTAGGGGTTGCACATTCCTCTAAAAAGGAAAAAAAATCTCGCCATCTCCTATACTAACCAGAAACACCTAGTGTCAAATCATTTATAGTGAAGCATTTATAGTTAATCAACCAGCATTCATGTGATACTAAATTAGCAATGAGTTGCTGAAGCCTAAATAATTATTTCTCCTTCAAAATGCAAGTCAAAAACCAACAGTGAGTTATTATAATAGGTACCATTTATTGAACATTGATTACATGCTAGCCTCAACTAGGAGCTTCAAATGTGTTTAGTATTCTGGATCACTAGTCCTCAGGTAAGCTATTCTTATTTGTCATTTTGCAGGTAAGGACATGAGGAGGAGAAAGGCCAATGCACTTGCCAAAACCACATAGCAAGAATATAACAGGATGATATTTCAGCACAAGTTCACTTAGTTCCACAGGCCATGATATGGCCTCTTATGTAATAATAGTTATGAAAGAAAAAACATGAACAAAATGAAGATCTTGTAAAATACAGCCATTTCGTAAAATAGATTAGTGCTGACATCCATCCTTTCCTAATCTTATTCCCACTTGCTAACAAAGGTTATGGCAAGAGATGATGCTTTTCAGTGGAAATAAAGTTATACTGTAAATATCCCTGGAATACAATGAAAGACTTTTGAAAGATTAGGTATTTAGTGGGAACATAGGAATACTAGCTACCCAAAGATGTGAGTGCAGGTTGTTGAGATGACAAGTGAAAATTATGTTTCCATTATTTCACTCTTTGATATGGGTAATTAAATGCATAGGCTTGCAAATTCTTCAATGGATAGTGTGTTCTGCAATTAGAAGAGGACCACTACTTGCTGTCTCATGTGTCACTTTATTACCAGAGCTCCAAATGTGGAGTGACTGTTCCTGTCTCCAACCCCAACCTATTTACATGGCATAGCTTGAATGTAGCTTTTAGAGAAAGCTGCAAGGTGTCCAGATGAAGAAAACAAAATCAAGACTATGGTTCTGAGAAGAGCAGATGGAAAAAAAGATGGTTGCTGTAAAATGAGGACATAGAGGGCAGACAGGCTCTAAGTGATTACTTTCATGGGTTAGGAAAAGGAATCAACCAGTGCTTGCACGCAGTGTTTGAGAAAGCAGAACAAAGAAGTAGTGGGCAAATTAATCTTCCCTAAGCAGGAATCAGGCCAGGGACAGCAGAGGAAACTTTGTGTGTGTCAGAGTGAAGCCAAGAAGAAGGATTAGGTATTTCCTGTTTTGCATCTTGGGCCTAGTTAACATAAAAACTAGCCTTCATCTTATCAGTCATCCAGATGATGAACCACCAACCAGACATAAGTGAAAACTTCAATACAGTTTGCTTGGAAAAGTTGGAAACCCTCAGCCACATTGGGAAAGGGCACAAACTGCAGCAGAGTGAAGAAGAGGTCTAATAGCTTTGTGTACCTATTGTGTGCAGAGCCCTGGGTAATTTCAATTGAAGGAATGAATGGTAGAGATTCCTCTATCATTGAAAAGCTCTTTTAGTGTGGAAAGCCTTTGCATGGCCCATGTTTTATCATCCTTCTTTCTCTTCTTGGAAGCTGGATTGGCCAGGTCTGGTTCACAAAGCCTTAAGACCAGAGCAGGAGTGGGACAAGCACAGGTCACACTGACATAGAGGTAGGCATGCACTCTGCTGCTTCCCTGCCCCAGATCCTTCCTCATTATCTGAAACCTCAGAGCCACAGTGAGACCAGAGGTCGGGAGGGAGTTCTCTTTCTCACTGTTGTCAGACCTAGAAGTTAGGTCTCACATTGACATCTGGTAAGAACATAGAAAAACCATGCTTTTTAAAATGCTTGTCTACATGAACAGCAATAAAAAAAAACTCAAAAAAAAAAAATAAAATGCTTGTCAAATTGTGAGAATTCTCCACTTCTGAATCCTGAGAAAAAAACTAGGGCACCCAAAAATCTGAGTGACACCCATATTCTTGTCATCATATCAAAATCGGGTCACTGGATTTGTGACTAACTATGAATCTATCTCTGAACTGGGAACTTAGAAGTCCAAGACAAACTTTATTACTTATAGCTAATGTTTTTCTTGGCATTATTATTTACTATTTTACCATGTGTATCAAGTGACTGCACTATTTAATTATTGTGGGATTTTGTACATTTATGCATGACCTCAAACAATCTGTGGACTAAGGTAATGCGTAATTGTATAAAAAAGTGAGTGATGAGAATAGGCACAGAGGGGAAGAGACAAGGCCTGGTGCCTCAATCACCAGGGCTGTTCGAATGACTCTAATTGGACTTTAGATAGGTAAATAACTGCTTCCATTTCCAAAGCTGGCGAGTGTTAAAGATATTAAGCTATAGTGATGAGGAAAATGAGAGTGAGGAATTCTGAGCTTTCTACTAGGTGCCACCTGGAATCTCACTGGACCTGATTGTCTATTTGTCACCTCACATATAAAATTAAAGGACTGAACTAGCTTGGAGTTAGCAAACTATGGCTTTTGGGACAAATTTTGCTGGTGATCTGTTTGTACAGCTTTAAGCTAAGGGTAATTTTTTAACTTTTTAAAGACTTATCAAATAATATAAAGGAGAAAGAGAGGGGTAGTCAACAGAGATGCTAATACAGCCTACAAATCCTAAAATATTTGTTATCTGGTCCTTTATAAAGTTTTCCAACCCTGAGACCAGTTGGTGGCTAGAGTCTTTCTAAGCTCTATAATTCCTCCATAGCCCCACAATTCTGGCTTTTCTCTAATAGGCTCTAATTTGGGGCTGTGGACCCAAATAAATTCCTTTACCTTCCTGTGTCTTAGTTTGTACCCCTATATAATAGGTATTATAAAATCTAATGTTGTAATAGGACAAAATATAAAGCCCAGAAAAAAACTGTGGGATTAAATTTTTTTTCAGAAGGCATATTATAATAAAAATGTAAGAGGACATCAGATGTGATATAAAGAACATTACCCCTCTAAATTCCAAAGGGCACTGACACAGAATGGCACAAAGGTGGCACACAAGCCAAGCAGAAGGCTCCACATTCCCCAGGAATTTCAGCTAGAGTACTTGGCTTACTTAGGGTTTTAACACAAGCCAATTGCAGTATCATAGGTACAGACAGCTCTGTGCTGTTTTTACCTAAGACTTTTAGGGCACAGAAACTGCTATCCTACCTCATGAATTGGAGACTCCTGATCTTCCTTAGGGTCCAGGCCAATAGTCTTCTTCCAAATGGATGTGGGATATCAATAAAACATGTATCACAGCTTCTAAGTCAAACATATCTTTCTACTTCTCAGTACTTTCTTCTCTCTTAGAAAGGCATTGGCATTCATCCAAGGCCATAAACTCACAGTTATTGGGATACTATTATGGGCCAGGTATTTTACACATTTTATTTGTTTTTAACTTTTAATAATGTATTTTATTGAACATAAAGTTCCATATCTTAGTAAGCTAAGATTCCCAATACCTGGACTGGAATTGTCAAGAAGATAAGAATGGCCTTCCTTTGCACTCTCAGATGAATTGTTCTGTCTGTGATATAGTCAGTTTTATTTCATTTTTTTATATTTTATTGTATTTTTCTATTGTCATTTAGTTCTCTTATATCAACCTCCTCCCTTGCAATCACCACATTGTTGTCCATGACAATGAATCCTTTTTCCTTTTTGCTTAATCCCTCCATCCACTAACCTCCCCCCTTAATTGTCATCCTGTTCTCTGTCTATGAGTCTGTCTCTATTTTGCTTGTTAGTTTATTCAGTTTATTGGTTAGATTCCACATATGAGTAAAATTGTATGGTATTTGTCTTTCTCTGACTCATTTATTTCACTTAGGGTAATGTCCTCCAGGTCCATCCATGCTGTTGTAAAGGGTGATTTTTTATTTTATATGGCCAAGTAGTATTCTATTGTATAAATGTCCCATAGTTGTTTTATTCACTCATCTAATGATGCACACATGGGCTGCTTTCAAATCTTGGCTATTTTAAGTATACTGCATCTTACCCTATCCTCTAGCAGAGGAAGGGCAGAGTGTACTGCAGACATGTGAGGAAAGTCTGGAGCTGATGGTTCTGAGGAGAGAACTAAAGGAACAGCGCTCAGGATCCCTGTGCTGAATCATTCCCCATACTACAGAAGTCATCTTCTCAGGCAGAGCAGTCCCCTCCAAATGGCATCAGCCTGATGGGAAGCAACAGTCCCACCCACAGGAGATTCTTCATCTTGTGGAGCTTAAGCTAGGCTGCTGTGTACAAGTTGAGGCTATATCAGTGATTAAGTTTAACAACTAAGGTGGATCTTTGGGAGCTCTGAGACTTTAGCTGACTCTCCCCTGGGCCCAGCACTGGTAAAGCTGGCTTTGGTATGCAGCCTAGTTCTTTTTGCACACAAACAGTCTCAGCAGAGGAAGCCATACATAGTGGATTGCTGATAGCTCCAAACAGGTTGCCCAGGGCCAGTCACAATCAGCATCTGACAAAGGACTGCACCAGAGTCTTTGCAGATCTATCTAATCCATAGAAAAAAAAATTAAAAGAATCAGCCAGAATGGGAAGACAAAGAAACAGACCCCAAATGAAAGAGCAAGGGAATTCTCCAGAAGAAAAACTAGATGAAATAGAGGCAAACATTTTATCAGCTAGACAGTTTAATGATTATAAGGATACTGAACAGCATGAAAAAAATATAGAAACCATAAAAATGACCAGTTATAAATAAAGAATACAATATCTGAAATAAATAATACACTGGAAGGAATAAATAGTAGGTTAGATGAAGCAGAGGATTGAATCAGTGATTTGAAAGAAAAGGTAGACAAAAAACACCCAAGCAGAGCAACAAAAAGAAAAAAAAATTAAGAAGAGTGAGGAGAGTTTAAGAAACATTTTGGACAACATGAAGCATAACAATATCTGCATCATGGCAATATACATCCCATAACATGTACAAGGCATTCTCCTTTCCTCACATTTACTCTATCTCCCAGGTCTGGGGAGCAATTCTTTCTGGCATCATTTCCTCCTTTCTCATTGCCTTTGTCTTATCAAAACCAAACCTGGAAAAACTGAGCCCCTACTTTCTCATGAAACTATGCCTTTATTCTGATCAGTTCTGCCCCAACTACAAAGTTAATCTCTGAATTGTATATGTACATCCTGAGAAGAGAGTAGACAAGGGATCAAGAACCTATTTGAAGAAATAATCACTGAAAACTTCCCTAATTTGGTAAAAGAAAAAGACACACAAGTCCAGGAAGCTCAGAGTCCCATAAAAGATGGTCCCAAAGAGGTCTATACCAAGACATATCATAATTAAAATGACAAGGAGAGAATCCTAAGAAGTTGCAAGAGAAATGCAGGTGGTTACATACAAGGTAGCACTAATTAGACTGTCATCTGATTTCTCAAAAAAACATTTCAGGCCAGAAGGGAGTGGCATGAAATATTCAAGGTGATGAAAATCAAGGACCTACAAACAAGGCTACTTTACCCAGCAAGGCTATCACTTAAAAATGAAGGATAAATAATTAGTTTCCCAGACAAGAAAAAACTAAAGGAGTTTGTTAACACCAACTCAGTTATGCAACAAATGATAAAGGGCTTGCTTTAAGAAGAAGAAGAAGAAAAAAGAGGAAAATAGTCAAACAATTAAATGGTGCTATATACATATCTATCAATAATCATCTTAAAAGTAAGTGGCTGAAATGCTACAACCAAAAGACATAGGGTAGTTGAATGGATAAGAAAACAAGACCCATGTATATGCTCCCTCCAAGAGACCTACCTCAAATGAAAAGATATACACAAACTGAAAGTAAAGGAATAGAAAAAGATATTTCATACAAATGGAAAAGAAAAAAAGCTGCAGTAGTAATAATTATATCCAACAAAATAGACTTTAAAACCAAGGCTATAGTAAGAGACAAAGAAGGACACTATATAGTGATAAAGGGAGCAATTCAACATATTTTATTTCATTTAATTTTCATAGAAAACCTATGGGGTGGGTCTTATAATCCCAATATAAAAATGAAACTGATTTAAAAGAAACTGAGGTTCAGAGCAGTAATATAACACTTATAGATTATGAACTCATATGTGGTGAGGTCACAGTTTCAGTCTTCTTCTCATGTTGCTTCCCATACATGAATAACCATGCATGTTTGAGCTGTGCAAGGTATTCCTCTCCTTTCCTCATGTTTAGTCTCTCCCCCACATCTGGGGAGCAACTACTTCAGGCATCTATCCCTCCTTTCTCATTGCCTTATCAAATCCAAGTCTGGGAAAACTGAGCCCGTAGTTGCTCTTTCTCATGAAGCTATGCCATTATTCTGATCATTCTTTCACAACTACAAGGTTAATCTCTAAATTGTCCTAACATTATATTACCCCTCTGTTCAAAAGTATCTGATGTAATCTTAATTCTTCTTCCATTGAGTACAACTTCCTCTCCTCTATTCATTATTTTATTTCCCAGAAGTGTCTCTATCCTGATCATACTGGTCTGCTCTTCTGTTTGGGGAAATCTCTTTGGCCCTAGCCATCCCCATGCCTTCTTTCCTCCATGCTTCCAAATATTATATATCTTTAATCTCCACAACTCCTCCATGTAGACTTCTTTCCTCTCATTCTTACACTTCTCTTCCTAATTCCAAAAATGCACATTTTTTATTAAACTCTTGTTAGTTATTCAGCTCAACAGTCCTAATGTATTTTACAGAGCATACATTTTATTTCAAATTTCATTTGAATCCTAGCTTTTTCAATTAATATGCAGCATTAAGCAAGTTATTCGGCCTGCTTATTCAGCCTCTCAAAGCCTCACATTTCCCATATGTAAAAAAAATTAATTATATATTTTGAAAGGCTTTTTGAAGGATAATATACGAGTGTCTTATATAATAGCTAATACATGGAAAGCAATTAATGCATATTATCTGTTCTTTCCTTTAAGGTAGCACTGTGTTTATATAAGATACCTGACATAACCCAGGGCTCTATTTCCATAGTCTTATAAAGTTTTCTCATTATTTCTTCTGTAGAAACCATGCATTTCAATAACACTATTCTTCTTTAGCCCTCAGGATTTTGTTGAACATATAAGGACTAATAAATATTTGATATTGATTAGTTGCAATCTCATAGGTAAAAAGGAAAATTAGTAGCTCTACCTTCAATCTCAGCTAAAATAATCAATATGATCCCACGAGAAAGTTTTTGCTCAGGCAGATCTTTGTAAGCTTTCTTGGTCATATTTTTGTTGGGGGAAAACAAATATTCTCATCAAAAGTAGTTCTTTGATTTTTTTAAGATCAGATATAATTAAAGCAGGATGGATTTAATAATTTGTATAATTTTATAATTATTTCCCAATTATTTTTCAATGTAAACAGTGTTATTTTTGTTAAATAAAGCTCTGTTCAATCAGGAAATACCTTCTCAAAAATATAAGATGAGCCCTGGCTGGAGTAGCTCAGCGGATTGAGCACGGGCTGGGAACCAAAGAGTCCCGGTTTGATTCCCAGTCAGGGCACATGCCTGGGTTGCAGTCCAGGTCCCCAGTGAGGGCCATGTGAGAGGCAACCATACATTGCTGTTTCTCTCCCTCTCTTTCTCCCTCCCTTCTCCTCTCTCTAAAAATAAATAAATAAAATCTTAAAAAATTTTTTTTAAATATATAAGATGACTTTTTTTTTTGGTGGATTACACTTTCTTTCTCTTACCCATACATTTACTCAATATTTCTTCTTGGGGTTGTACTATGTAATTGCCAGTAAAGTGATAGAACTGTTAAAAACTCCCATTGAACGTAACTTACTCTCCTCTATTGAGAAATGAGTAAAAATGAAGTGCAAATGAAAAGATTGAGTTCTCCTTTTCAATGACTCCATTCACAGGAGGGAAGACAGACTGCAGAAAAGTTATAGCGGTATGAGGTGACTGTCATAATTACAAATGTGCAAAGTCAGATGTGGGAATGATTCACAGTTACTGGGTAAAATTTGAAGGTTGACTATGAATGGTCTGGGACAACTGAGATGATGAAGGTGGCAAAGTGTTTCAGCCCTTCAGTGTTCTTGTAAACATTTACAAGTTGTATTGTGCTCCACGAAGATTCAGTTCAATGATAAATAGATTAATTCATTGTCATTTTATTGTATCAGAAGATTCAGTGTGGGGCAAAGAGATCTGGACTAGGAAATATATTTTATTTACTGCATTTTAAATTTTTATTTATTTATTTTAGAGAGAAATGAAGGAAGAGAGAGAGAGAAAAATATATCAATTTGCTCTCCCACTTTTTTGTGCATATCAGAATGATGCTCTAACCAACTGAGCTACCTGGCCTGACCCTGGACTAGGAAAGATTTTGAACCACAACAATTATAATTTTAGGTAAATTAAATAAACTTTTAGGTTTCTTTATTCTCGGATTCTATATTTTTTAAAGTAACTGACTTCACACATTTGTTATAATACTTGAGAAGGATTTTTGTTAAACTTCTTTACAAAGTTTTTGCTACTCTGAAAATATTGAAGGAGGGCACAAACATAGCAGGAGAAGCATGGGCAGGGAAGTTAACCCCATGAGGAACTGATATTTTGTTTTTCATATTTGTCTCATAGGGCAAGTTCTTAAGTTTTCTGAAACCTAAGAATTATACTTCATATGTAAACTTGGGAAAATATTAGGAGAGTAGGGAAAAGATGAATGAGATTATACAAGTAGAATGTCTGGTACGGAGTAATCCAATACAATGTTTTTTTGTCCTCCTGTAATTAAAAAAAAAAAAAAAAGACTGGAGTCTTCAACTTCTAAAAACAAGACTGTCAACAGATTTTCCCTATTCCTTCCGTTATGTACAATGGAAAATTATAGACATTATTATTAAAACAAGCATTAAGAAGACTCTGAAATTTGGAGGGTAAAAAGCAGACTGGCTAGAAAACTTGGGACCTGAGAAATCACACAGTGGTGGGTGCCCTCAGTTTTCTTTCTGCCTCGTATCTCAACATGGAGCTGATGAAGCTACAACTGGCAAACACTAATGAGGGAAGACAAATAATGTCCCAACAGATGCCTACTCTCTCTAGGCAAAGGGACAGAAAAAGAAAAACCTGGTAAATCAGAAAACTCATAGCCAAGATTGCTTTGCTCCAGGCAGCACCACCCCAAAAAAATTTGACCCCACCTCTACTGTGAAAAGGCTGAGTGAGAAACCTACATATCCCCATTCATGAGGCAGTAATTGAGGCACTGGGGGACATCAAGGAAAGCCAGGCAGGGAGCCAGGACTTTCACTCCACTAACAGTAAACAGACCCTACCCCTAGTTTCAGTGAGGAGCATGTAGGGAGCCAGAAGTCTTTTTTTTTTAATATTTTATTTATTTATTCTTAGAGAGAGGGTAAGGGAGGGAGAGAGGGAGAGAAACACCAATGTGTTTTGTGTACCCTCTAGCGGGGACCAAGCCCACAACCCAGGCATATGCCCTGACTGGGAATTGAACTGGCGACTCTTTGGTTCGTAGGCTGGCACTCAACCCAATGAGACAGATCAGCCAGGGAAGAGCCAAAATTCTTAACCTGCCCAGCAAAAATGGGAGCCCACCAGTCAGGTGCCAATGGAAAGTGAGGAACTTTGATTTCTGCAAGCACATGAGACTCCTGAGGTGAGGGCTCCTCTCTCTGATGCCAAAACAGTATCAAAAAATACTAGTTAAATGGGATTTAGTTAAGATCCAGATTCTCATAACAAAATATGAAAGCATCCAAGTTTGAACTGGAAATCAGTTATCATACCAACAACTAAGAAGCTTTGAAATTAAATGAAAAAATAATCAATAGTTGCCAGCATAAAGATGAGATATGTGGCAGTTATCTGACAAAAATTTAAAAACAGCGATTAAAATAATTTCAATAATCCTTTATGAACACACAAGACAAATGTAGCATTAGAAATCTAAGCAAAAATAACAGTATCAGCAAATAAAGACAAAAACAGAAATATTAAAACAAAAATATACAATAACTGAAATAAACATCTATGTGAATAGGCTCAATAAAAAACAGGAGACAGAGGAAAAGATCAGAAAACTGGAAGATAGAAAAATAAAAATTGTCAAATCTGAAAAATAGAGCTTCAGTGACTTAGTCTATGAAAAGAAAATTTTTAACACTTGTGTCATCAGAGACCAGAAAAAAAAGAGAAAGTGGGTGAAACTGAAAAAGAACTCAAAGAAATAATAAAAACTTCCCAAATTTAACAAGGTATATTTATATATAAAGGAAGCTGAGTAAATCCCAGATAGGATAAAACCAAAGAAACCCATACTAAGATATATCATAATTAAATATTTGAAAACTAAAAACAGAAAAATTATTTCCTTTTTTTCTTTACTTATTGTATATTTATTAAGCATTCATTGTATGCCAGGCAATTTTTTTCTAAACACAGGAGCTTTTCAAAGTTCAAAAGGAATGAAAAATAAATTGGCCTCATAAAAGTTTCACAAGTTTTGCACATTAAGTAAATAGAAACATAATTAATATATTTCAGAAACTGGGAAAATGTTTGCCAAAAAAAGAAAAGATAAGTAATTAATATTTTTTATTGTTCATGCTACTACAGTTTTGCTTTTTCTCCCTTTTTCCTGCCTCTACCCAGTCTCACCCTCTCCCCTCTCTCAGTTAATCCCTGTAATTTTGTCCATGTCTATGGGTCATGCATAAATGTTCTTTGGTTAATCTGTTCAACATCTTTCATCCAGTATTCTCCTTTCCCTGTAACAGCTATCAGACTGTTCCATGTATCTATACTTCTGTTTTCATTTTGTCAGTTAGTTCATTGTGTTCATCAGCTTCCACATATAAGTGAGATCATATTGTATTTGTCTTTCACTCACTGGCTTATTTCACTTAGCATAACATTCTCCAGGTCCATCCATGCTGTCACAAAATGTGAGAGTTTCTTCTTTTTTTTTACTGCTGCTTAGTATTCCATTGTGTAAATGTACCACAGCTTTTTTATCCACTAAAGGGTATTTATTCTGTTTCCAGATCTTGGCTATTGTAAATAGCACTGCTATGAACATACATATTTTTGTAATGGCAATTCAGGATTCTTAGAATATATTCCCAGAAGTGGGATTGCTGGGTCAAAAGGGAGTTTCATTGTTAACTTTTTAATTTTTTTTAAGATTTTATTTTATTTTTAGAGAGAGGGGAAGGGAGGGAGACAGAGAGGGAGAGAAACAGCAATGTATGGTTGCCTCTCACATGGCCCTCACTGGGGACCTGGCCCGCAATCCACATATGTGCCCTGACTGGGAATTGAACTGGCGACCCTTTGGTTCCCAGCCCGCGCTCAATCCACTGAGCTACACCAGCCAGGGCTCATTGTTAATTTTTTGAGGCTACTTCATATTGTTCTCCACAGTGGCTGCAACAGACTGCAGCCCCACCAACATTTCAGTAGGGTTCCCTCCTCTCCATATCCTCACCAATATTTGTTGTTTGTTGATCTATTAATAGTAGTCACCATGAACGTACTGTGTCTCATTTGATCTCAGAAGCTAAGCAGGGTCAAGCCTGGTTAGTACTTGGATGGAAGAGAAAAATTCTTAAAAACAGCCAGAGAAAAATACCATGTTACCCACAAAGGAAAAATCAATTTGACTGATAACAATTATCTCTTCAAAAACTATGGAAGCCGGAAAATAAGTGGCATATTGTGGAGGTGACACGCATGTCTCTGAGGGACCATACGTAAAGAGCCTAGCTCCGTGTGGGTTCCCATGAGAATAAGCGTGGATCATATATGTGGGTTTGAAACTCTCTGGTAGGAATTTGGCAAAAATGTGTTACTGACTTGCTGATCTCTGTTCAATCACCCTGGTCTGAATCCATTTCGTCATGTTCTGCTGATGGTAACCTTACCCCGTTCCGCCTTGTCCCATGAATATTCAATCCTATGTAAATATGCCCTTAGCTCCTAATAAAAGCACGGTGCCGCCATGTTCGTGGCTTTTTTCCCGATGATAATGGGAGAAAATGCCCGTGACCCTGGCTTCATCTCATAATGTGTCTTTGTGTGTGAATCATTGATGCTTCAGGCCCAAGTCCACCCCACGGCGGATTCTGCGGGCCGGAATCCGCCACAGCATATATTTTCACATGCTTAAGTAAAGAACTGTCAACCACAGTCTCAGCAACAATATCCTTTAAGAATGAAGGGAAAACAGAGAATGAAGGGGAATAAAAAATTTAAACGGAGAACATTTGTCATTACCAGACCTACCCTAAAAGAAGGGGTAGACTACCTCACTTAAACACAAAATAAAATGAACAAAGAAAACTTGAAACATCAGGAAAGAAAAGAGAACACATTAAACAAACAGATGGGTTGATTAAATTAGCTTTTCCTCTCATTATTAGCCTTCTAAATTACATATGACAATTGTAACAAGAGTAGTAACACTGACTAATATGGTTCTAAATTTAGATACAGGAAATATTTAAGACAATAGTAATGGGTGAGGATAAAGACTTAAAAGGAATTAAATCTTTTAGACTAAACTTAAACTGCTAAAATTATAACACCAGTAGACACTGATAAATAACACATATAATGTAATATACAGACCAACCACTACTAGAGCTATATATAGAAATACACCCAAAAGCACTACAGATAAATTAAAATGGAATTTTAAAAATTGCTCAAGTAATCCACAAGAAGACAAAAAAATAAAACAGAGGTGTGAAAACAGAGATAACATTCAGAAAATGAAATATTAAATGCTGAACCCTAATTAGCAATATTAAACTTAAATATAAAAAGTCTAAATATACCAATTAAATAAAGTACAAGTTGGCAGGATGGATTATAAACCATGGCCAAATGTATGCTGTTTACAGCATACAGGGCTGTGGCGGAGTGAGTGAGGCACACAGGTCACCAGCCTAGTTCAGACCCGTGTGATTTCAAAACAGAGGCTCCTTGCAGTCCTAAACTGTTCACCTGGTGTACTGTTTTTCTATTGTGATTGCATTATGGAAAATCAATTGCCTAAGTCAACTGAAGAACGAACATTTCAATACCAGGATTCTCTTCCATCACGTCCTGTTCCTTCATTCAAAGAATCATTAAAAAGTATCTTGAATCAGTAAAGTTGTTTGCAAATGAAGAAGAATATAAGAAAACTGAAGAAATTGTCCAAAAATGTCAAAATGGCATTGGAGAAAAATTGCACCAGAAATTGCTTGAAAGGGCAAAAGGAAAAAAAAAAAAATGGCTGGAAGAGTGGTAGCTGAATGTTGCCTACCTGGATGTCCATGTAACGTCACAACTCAATATCAATTTTGGGGGTCCTGCAGCCCATATTGAACACTACTGGCCTCCAAAGGAAGGCACACAATTGGAAAGAAGAAGTATAAGTCTTTGGCATAACTTGAACTACTGGCAGCTATTAAAAGACAAAGTGCCTGTTAATAAAATTGGAAATACTCCTCTAAATATGAATCAATTCCGAATGCTATTTTCTACCTGCAAGATTCCAGGAGTTAATAGAGATTCAGTTAGGAATTATTTTAGGACTGAGAGTGAAAGGTGTTCCCCAACTCATGTTTCAGTGCTGTGTCAAGGCCGAGTTTTTGTCTTTGACACAATACACGAAGGATGTTTGATCACCCCACCAGAGATTCTCAGGCAACTGACATACATCCACAAGAAGTGCCATAGTCAACCTGATGGACCTGGGATAGCAGCATTGACTAGCAAGGAGTGAACTCGATGGGCTAAGGCACAAGAATATTTGATTAGTCTTGATCCAGAGAACTTAAGTTAGAAAAAATTCAGAGCAGTTTACTGGTATATTCCATAGAGGATGGCAGACCACATGTAACACCTCAAGACTATTCACGGGTAACTGCAATGATCCTCACTGGAGGTCCAACACAGTATGCTGGGGTGACAAATCCTATAACTTGATTTCCTTTTCTAATGGAGCATTTGGCTGTAATTGTGGTCATGTTCCTTATGATGCAATGGTTATGGTAAACATCAGCTATTATGTTGATGAGAAGGTTTTTGAGAATGAGGGGATAATGGGGGAAAAGGGTTTTCAGGAACAACTATAAAGGACACATGGACAAAACCAAGAGAGGAGGGTGGAAGCAAGGGAAGGAGGTGGGTTTGGCTGGGGTGCGGGGGATTGGTGGGAGGTAAATGCAGACAACTGTAATTGAACAATAAAATAATTTAAAAACAGAAAAAGAAGTCATTATCCAAAATATGTAAAGAAACCTTACTAATCAACAAAAAAATAAACAATTTAATTAAAAAATGGACAGAGGACCTGACCAGACACTTCTCTGAAAACATACAAATGGACAAGAGATATACAAAAAGATGCTCAACTTCACTATCTACTAGGGAAATGCAAGTCAGAACTATCATGAGTTACCACCTCACACCTGTTGAAATGGCTATTATCAACAAGATAAATAATAACAAGTGTTGGAGAGGTTTTGAAGAAAAAGTAACCCTCCTTCACTGCTGATGAGAATGTAAACTGGTATAGCCACTACAAAAAACAGCGTGGAGTTTCCTCAAAAAATTAAGAATAAAGTTCCCATATTATCCAGCAATCCCTCTTCTAGGTATCTTCTCAATAAATTTAAAAGTATATATTTATAAACATACAATATATGTACTCCTGTGTTCATTGTAGCATTATTCATGGTGGCCAGGACATTGAAGCAACTGAAGTGTCCTTTGATCGAGGACTGGATAAAGAAGATGTGATATATATATATATGATGGAATACTACCCAACCATAAGAAAAGGTGAAATATTGCCATTTGTGACAACATGGATGGACTTGGAGAATATCATGCTAAGTAAATAAGTCAGTGAGAAAAAGCTAAGAACCATATAATTTCACTCATGTGTGGGGTATAAAACTGAAAGCAACCTATGAACAAACAAGACAAACAGACAAACAAAAATTCACAGATAGAGACAGCAGTATTTTGGTTACCAGAGGAAAGGGAGGTGGCAGGAGTAGTATAGGGTAAAGAGGCCAAATATATGATAAAAGAAAGATTGAATTTGGGGTGGTAAACACACAATGCAATGTATAGGTGATGCAATATAGAATTGTACACTTGAAGCCTGTATAATTTTATCAACCAATATCACCCCAGTAAATTCAATTAAAAACAAAAAAAGAACCAGGGATCCCAAAGAAAAGGGGACAGAACAACAGAATAAAAGATTCCTATTGGCACCATCCTGTCTGCACTGTTCTCTGTGTCCTAAACCTCTCTTCAACTTCCTTCTCCTTGCCCTCACCTGATTCTTTTTATTTGGTTTTGTTACTTATTTCTCTGACTTTCTCCAGTTAACTACCATAGACTTGATAGTTAACTTGTCTACCAGTTAACTACCATAGACTTGGTAGTTAACTTGTCTACCAGTTAACTTGGTTTGGCTATACCCACCAAGTTTATTTGTAAATAAAAGTAAATGTAAGGTTTTTGTTTCAAATAATGATATTGAAAAATATTGAGTCACTGGACCTTCTAAATCATTAGAAAAATAATAGCCCCCATTTCACCAAATATCAAATATTTTCAATAAAAAGGTATTTTGAACAATTGTATCAAGTCCTCGTACACACTCTTCTCACTCAATAAGTTTTATGGAAAAACACAACCTAAGATTAAAAGCTGTAGCTGAATTTATGTGCTATTAGTGGCTAATCAAAAAACAGCCCCCCTTCAAAAGAAGAAAGATATTCATGCCCTAATTTCTGCAGCTTATAATTTTCTTATATGACAAAAACAAAACAAACAAAAATGCAACAAAACCAGTATCTTGCCCTCGCTGGTATGGCTCAGAGGGTTGAGTGCCGGCCTGTGAACTGAACTGAGAGGTCACTGTTTGATTCCCAGTCAGGGCATATGCCTGGGTTGAAGTCAGGTCCCCAGTTGGGGGTGTGTGAGAGGCAACTAATCAATGTATCTCTTGCACATCGATGTTTCTCCCTCTCTCCCTCCCTCCCTTCCCCTCTAGCTAAAAATAAATAAAATATTTTTTAAAATGTATAAAAAGGAACCAGTATCTTTACAGATGTGACTAAGTTAATAATATTGAAAGAAAGATATTATCTTGGATTATCTGTATAGGAACTAAATAAAAGCACATTCATCCTTTTAAGAGCTAGGCAGAGAGAGACTTCCAGCCAAGATGGAAGCGTAAGTAGACACACCAAGCCTCCTCGCACAACCAAAGGAGGAAAAACAACAATTTAAAAAAACAAAAACAGCCAGATCTGACAGAAAATCGAACTGAGTGGAAGTCCAACAACCAAGGAGTTAAAGAAGGCACATTCATCCAGACCAGTAAGCGGGGTGGAGCCAGGCGGAGAGCACGCCATGAGACAGTGGTTTATGGAGGGGTACCAACAACGCTCCAGCTGCCCGGAGAGGCCTGTGGCAGGTGCACATGGCCAAAATGCGGCTGACGAGCTCGGCGAAACCCACAACTGGCCAACCTGGACCCAGCGAGGCCGAGACTGGTGGACCGCGCGGTCCCTCATTCTCACACAGATAAAACGGGAGAAAACGCTGGGCAGAGGAGCAAACTGCAAAACCCACCAACGCAGGGAAATAAAGCCTAAAACCACCGATTGAAAACACCTGTGGGGGTTGAGGCGGCTGCGGCAGGAGGAACTCCCAGCCTTACAGGAGAGTTCATTGGAGAGACCCAAAGGGACTTGGAACTACAAAAGCCCGCCCACGCACCCACCCCCGAGCCAGCACAAAAGGGTCCAACTTCCTTGTGGGTAGTGGCAGAAGTACAGAGAGCAGAGCAAGCACCATTGTTCTCTCAGGACTCACCCCCAACAGGCTCTGTCTAAGCACAGTGAAGTGGGTTACCCCACCCTGGTGAACACCTAAGGCTCTGCCCCTTAAAGTAACAGGCACACAGAGAAAAAAAAAATGGCCCAAATTAAAGAACAGATCAAAGCTCCAGGAAAAATACAACTACATGACTAAGAAATAGCCAACCTATCAGCTGCACAGTTCAAAACACTGGTAATCAGGATGCTCACAGGATTGGAAGAAAAATGGTCACAATTAGTTGAACAAATAAAGGATATGATAAAGGAAATGAGGGGAAATCTTCAGGGAACCAATAGGGATGAGAAGGAAACTGGGACTCAAATCAGTGGAGTGGACCAGCAGAAAGAAAAAAACATCCAACCAGAAAAGAATGAAGAAACAAGAATTCAAAAAACTGAGGAGCGGCTTAGGAACCTCCAGGACATCTTTAAACGTCCCAACATCTCAGTCATAGGGGTTCCAGAAGGAGAAGAGGAAGACCAAGGGATTGAACATTTATTTGAACAAATAATGAAGGAGAACTTCCCCAGGCTGGTGAAGGAAATAGACTTCCAGGAAGTCCAGGAAGCTCAGAGAGTCCCAAAGAAGTTGGACCCAAGGAGGAACACACCAAGGCACATCATAATTACATCACCCAAGATAAAAAATGAGGAGAGAATCTTAGAAGCAGCAAGAGAAAAGGAGACAGTTACCTACAAAGGAATTTCCATGAGACTGTCAGCTGATTCCTCAAAAGAGACCTTGCAGGCAAGAAGGGGCTGGAGAGAAGTATTCCAATTCATGAAAGGCAAAGACCTACATCCAAGAATACTCTATCCAGCTAAACTCTCATTTAGAATGGAAGGGCAGATAAAGTGCTTCTCAGATAAGGTCAAGTTCAAGGAGTTCATCATCACCCAGCCTTTATTATATGAAATGTTAAAGGGATTTATATAAGGCACAGAGGGATATCAATAGGGGAGTGGTAGGGGGAGAGTGGGGAAAAAGTTGCAGAGAATAAGTAGCATAAATGATAGGTAGAAAACAGACAGGGGGAGGTTAAGAATAGTATAGGAAATGTAGAATTCAAAGAACTTATGTTTATGACTTATGAACAAAAACTAAAAGGCAGGGAATGGGGGTGGAGTGGGGTGGAGGGGAAGAAAGGGGGGGAAATGGGACAACTGTAATAACATAATCAATAAAATATATTTTTAAAAAAGCTAGGCAGAGAGAAGTTTTACACACAGGAGAGAGTGAGGCAAGCAGTGACAGGAAACTAATAGGTTGTCTTCCTAGACTTTGCATATTATCTCAAGTATTTTTTGTTTATAGAGTTAATTCAAATCCACAAACATATTTCATGAGTACCTACCAAGTAAAAGACATCTGTAATACACATTTTAATAAAGCAGAGCTCCTGTCTTTTGGATATGTTTCTAGTTTAAACAAACAGGTGAATAGATGTATAAATTACAATATAGTGTAATCACTCAAATTCTGAAACTTGGTTAAAAACAGTAACATATTTGCATAGTGAAATACTATTTGGCCATTTAAAATGAATTGTAAACAAATGTATTGATATAGAAATATGTTCACATGTACTTATATATTTAAAAAAACAGCACCATTAAATCATTTTGACAGTGCATTGAAAATATTCAGGAAGTATATGGTCCAAGGTATGGTTCATAGTTTTCTATGGATGGTGGGCTTATAGTGATGAGTTTCTCTTTCTTTTTGTTTTCTGTTTTACAATGTCCTGATTTTTAATATTGAGAAAACAATACAAGTATTTTTTGTATTAAAATTTTTCTGAGTTCAGTGCCACTTAGAAGCACTATCTGAATAATAGCATAACACACAAGAAGGATCTCGAAATACTGACCAGGTAAAATATCTCTTCATCAAAGTTCCAAGCACAATAATAGAACTATATCTTCTCCTAATAACATGGGGCTTGGCCACCTAGAAGAGTATATTCCATATTTTTTCAATACTCAGATGCCATAAACCATTAATTTAATAACAGTTTTCAAAGAGAAAAATATTCATCAGTAGATTAAATATACATATCCTAAATCTCCAAATATTACAATGAAATGAAGTCTATCTTAGATTTCAGGAAATGTAATAATTTCAAAATGTACCTGGGTTTATTCTCTGCTCAAGTGTAAAGTGAAATCATTTGGATTAAATAGAAGCATTCCAGAGGTTTGCTGTGAGTGTCCACTATCCATAACCCTCTGCAAACAATGAGGGGAAGAAAGGATTGCTGCACCCCTCCCACCAAGCATCCTGTGCCCACCCACCCTATCCTCACTGCCCTCTCTCATCCTTATGTTTCCACTTCAGCTTCACAAACGCTGTCACAACAATACCCATGGTAGTTAAGTACAGATTTCGAACTCTCAGCACTGAGGCAGTTACAGAGACACATTCCTATGACTTTAGCAAAGGCTGCTTTGAAATTCTACCTCGAGAGCATAGCCACCTACTGTCAATAGCTTCAGAAAACATTTCTCAATTTGAAACCAAAATCACACTGTGAACATATCATCCTTTTTTAGCTTTATGAAGCAGATGGACTTTAAGCTGATAAACCTTCAGATGGAGACTAACATTAGTATCAGCACTCTGAACTAAATTGGATTTTTTCTACTTTTGATTATGAATCATCTAGTTTGTGAATTATAGCTTAGCCATGTTAAACTGAAACACCAACCATGAGAAGAAGTGGCTATTGCTCAGCATTTGAATTCCTATTTCTGTTGTTCATTACCACTATTCCTCTTGTGTTCTAAATTAGGACCTTTTGTGTTATTATAATGACAAGTTTCATTTTTCTGAGCATATAGTTGCTGTTATGCGTACAAAGGCTACATTTGTACAACTCTTTAAAGAATTAATTAGTTCCACCTTCAAGAAGTGGAAACAGATATTCAGGTGATTTAGAAACTAGATCAAAGTGAAGAGGTTTGAAATCAGCCCAGCAGTTTATGATGCATTGATGTCTGTACTGACACCCTGGCTCACTTGTGGCTGCGGACAGATCTCCGTTCTTTGTACCCACATAAATAGGTTAAATGATTAGCTCGGCAACACACAGGAATCAGGTAGGACAAATTGGAATGGAATTGGCCAGGAGGAATGACATGGCTCAAGGTCTGAGTCAGGAACCCCGGCCAGTGTTGTATGTGTATTCTTTTGAATGGTAGTCATTTGTTTTACCTTAAGAGAGAGTAATGAGTAATTAATCACTATTGGTTTGTAAGAATTGTAACCAACTTTATCTATCATCAGTGTCTGTGTCTGCCCTGGACTATCCACAGCCTCAAATGAGCCATCTCTTTAGTTAAGGAAGGAGTGACCACTCAAGGCAGGCACTAGAGATTACAATAGTGAACAAGACAGTCTAGAACCTGTAAGAATAAAATGAACAAGCAATTATTCTCGAATGAGAAAAATTGAGTACAGAAGAATTGTTGAAGCAGTCTAGCAGAAGGGAGCAGTCTAAACAAGGAGCAGAAGAGAACTTTCACAAAGAGTGACATTTTAGTTAAAACCTGGATGGTGATAGAAGTCAGACTGTCATGAAAGAATAGCACTCCCAGCAAAGTAAAAAACATATATGAGAGCCACGGCACACAAGCATACAAGCACATGAATGCATTAGTAGTTCAAAGAGATTTAGAATGACTGAGGCCGAGTCTGGTCATGAGAGATTAGATAATCAGTGAATAATGATTTGGGACAGGTAGACAGAATCCTGATTATTGACATCTTCGCAAGCTATTTCATCAAAAAGCAATGACTTACTATTGAAAATATATATTTCTTAAGCCAGGAAATGGCGCTATCAGGTTTGTATGGCACAAAATAAAACAGAGGAGTGAAAAATGCATGGATGCAGGGGACCAGAGAGAAGCCTGCGATAGTTATCCACTATGCAAAGATGGCAGTGTGAACTGGGTTGATGTCATTAGAAATGAAACAAAGTATGTAGGGTATGAAGGTCATACGATTGACAAGATTTGTGATTGATTAAACACATTGCATGAGGGAAAAGAAGACTTATAGCCTGGATTGTTCCTACCATGACTGAAAAACAGATTATCATATCCTTACAACTATTTACCACCATCAGATTGTGATCTTAATTCTTGGTCTCTAACACAGATTTGATACTCATATACAGTATGTTATAGTCATTCTGCCACAAGTAGTAGAAACCCCAAATCAGATGCACTTAATGAAGAAGGGTTTTATCTTAGATATGAAGAAGTCCCAAGGGACACATTTTAGGGTTAACTGCTTTAGCTGTTCCATTATATCATCTGGTGAGTTCTTTTTTTTCCATACTTCTTCTCTGCTTTCTATGAATATCAGCTTCATTCAAAGTCTGACTTTGTAGGTTTCACAAGATAGTTTTCTGCAGCAGTGGGAGCAACATGTTTTCTTCTCACTTCCTGGAAAAAAAAAAAAAAAGCCTGGCTTCTCTTTTCCAGGAAATATAGCAGATTTTCATGTGCATCTCATTGGCTCAAATGCACATAGGTCTGTTCATCTCTGAACAAATCTCTCTAGCACTTTGCAGGGACATCTGTGCCCAGACTTATTCCACTTCTCGGACAGCAGCACTTCTATTTGGGGATCGCCATCAGTCTTAGGCATAAAATATTCCCAACACCTTCTCAGCCGACACCTCTCTGGTTCCTTTAATAGTCTGATTCTTTCTTGGAGCAGAATCTTCATCTTGACCTTGCTCTCTATTCAAATGGTTTTTGTAATAACTAAAGCCCTCACCCCTTGGCTAGATAACTTTTTTAGCACCTTAACTGGATTGCCATCCTCAGACCCACTTCTCTGCACATCTACTTCTTACCGTAATCAGCCAGTAAATCCTGCAAGAGCTACCGGATTTACCTGCTACTTTAATCATATGAACTCCAAGCTAAGACCATTTGTGTGAGAATCAAATAATTGACCCTCCAATCCTCTAATAGATTTCAAGTAAATTTTACCTGGGCACATGGCTAAAGTCTGCTTCCTTATAACTATAAATGAGTGTAAGACAAAATTTCAGCCCATGGAACAAAAGCATAACTTGATTATATATACATATACATTTAATAAAAATATATATTATGACTCCCAGGATACAACAGAAACAAACTGAAATCCTACACCTTTATAATCTTGTTATGTTACTGGTTTGAATAGTATATATTTAAATGGATTAAATTGAAATTATTAATTAGTTGGATAAATGGCTATTAGTCTTACTAGACTCTAGGAAAAGACTTTGCTTTATTTTCTCCTTGTATTCCAGTCAAGGCCTATAAAAAGACTCAAAAAGTTTTTGTTGAGCGTAAGAAGTATGTGCTGAGTACTATATATCAGTCTAAGTGTTTTTATAATTCTTATTTTTGTTATACTTTAAAATTATTTTTGCAGAGTATAACTTAGTAAGAACAGGGACCAGACCTTCTTATTTTGTGGCTTGCTACGAACAAAGTTTTCAGTATATACCTTTGGAATCATTTAAATTGAAATTGTAGAATTTAGAATCATAAAATATCATATTGTAAGGAATCTAGGAAATTATCTAAATTAATATTCCATTATATAAAAAGGAAAGTTACACTTGAAAGTGTATAGTAATTAACCTAAGATAACAACCAGATGTGACAGATCTTAGAAATGTAATTGATCTTCCAAGTCCAAACTCAATGTTAAATGAAGTTTGCTATCTGTTGTGGGTTTGTATCAGTTTATAATCTAGTATTTCTGAGGTCACAATTTGTATGTATCATATTTTAGGCCATATAGGGATTTTTAAAAAGAAAAAAGAAAGGTATCATTGGTCTCCAGTTTCTCTTGACCTTTTTACCAAAATAAGAGAGCCACCAAAAGAAAATCATTAGAAAAAGAAACAAAAGTGTAACAAGACACCCAATGATAACATGCATCTCATATCACTAAGATTAGAATACTTTCCAATCATTAATGAAATGAATCGCAAATGAATACATATGACATATTGATATATTTTCCTCATAGACCTTTCTGCCAATGTGGAGATAGAAATGTGAATGCTGCCTTTCCCATGGAAAAATACCAGAACCCAATTTGTCTTTCTTAAAGACAAAACAAAAACCTTCACAAAAGAAAAGAATTCCGTGTTTTAGTGCCCTACTTTGGCCATGGTTAAGCAATAGGATTTTTTCACACAAACAATCTAGAAATTTCTCTATCTCTACCTCTAAATCTGTGGCCAGAACCCTGTCTTTAGTCATGTTACAGCCGTCCCTTGCTGTATTGCAGTTCACTTATTGTGGCTTCACTGTATTGTGGGTTTTTAAAAATATATATATCTAATTCTGTATCATGGAGTTTTTGCTATATCACGGGATTTTGCAGTATATAGGTATTTATATAATGTTTATGATTTTAATTATTTTTGCCTAAAACTTTAAAACAATATAAAAATATAAAAATGTTAATTGAAACATATTAAAAGAATATTAAATCAAAATAAAATACAGTATGTATTTCATCAGTGGATGAATACCGTACTGTACACAATGGAAATGCAGTACACCACTACCTCTCGCGCAAGTTTGCCAACATGAGATTATACACAGCGCACTATTGGCTGATGGAATGGAATACAACCAACCACAGCACTGTGTTCTATATCCTCTATTGGTTTAGTGACCATAGCATCGTTCTGTTTGCTCTCCCGCACTGTGCCCATACATTCAGCATCTCTCCTTGTCCACTTCACATCGACGTCTGATCGCTGAGCATAGTGTTGCTCTGCAGTGTTGTGTTTTTGTGAGATTTTCATCAAAGTCTTAATTTATTGCAAGCCCTACAATGCCACCCAAATATTCTGCACCTTCTAAGGCTTCTGGCAGTGAACCCAAGTGCCAGAGGAATATGATTACCATCAAAGAAAAGGTGGAACTTATCAGCATGTTAAAGGGAGGCAAAAGCTACACGACTGTAGGCCACTAGTACAGGATCAAAGAATCTACTGTTCGCTATATAAAGAAAGATGAAAAGAATATTAGGTCTACAGCAACAATGACTTTTAACAAGACTGCAAAGAGGATGGTCACTTCCCATAATAAGGCCATTGGGAGGATGGAGTCTGCATTAGCCCTGTGGAAAAATGGCTGCAGGAAGAAGAATATCTTGCTGGATAACAACACCATCCAGACAAAGGGCAAGAAACTTTAGGGTAGTTTTGTAGAAAGCATGGATGTTCACAACAGTGATGAGGATAAAGATGAGGATGAGATGCAGAAGCAAGACCTTTGAGTGCTTCTCCCACCAGACCAACCCCATTCAGTGACAGCAAGGGCTGGTTTGACAAATTTCAGAGATGTTTTGGACTCAAGAGTGTTTCTCTACATGGAGAAGCTGCCTCTGTGGATGCCCACTCACAACCATTGATGGATGAAGACCTGACAGAGATGAAGAAGTCAGCAAGTGAAGAAGAGGATGAGGAACAAGATGAACTAAGGGTTGGAAAAGAGGAGGAGGTTGACCTAACACTCGATCGTCTTGAAACCACGGTTAGAATGGCTAAAGAACTTCAGCGAGTGGCTGAAGAATGGGACCCCCAGATGCTTCATTCATTGCACTTTGTAAATACGGTCGAGAGTGGAATGCCAGTTTATAAAAACCTTCTCACTCAGAAGAAAAAGCAGCACCAGCAACTCCCCATAACTATGTTCATCACTTAAACGAAGAGATCAGTTACACCTACACCTTTACCGGAAATAGAAGTTACGGCCCAGGGCGAAGATACTGCACCATCTGATGAAGCGCCTGATGAAGTGTGCCTTCAGAAGAGGCGTAATGCTCCTCTTGGCTGTGCAGTACATTCATCTCATCGTCATCACCTTCATCGCCATCAGTACTGCACAGCTACATAATTCATGATCATCATCATTTAAGTTGTAGTATACTACACCAGTGAGTACCCATATAGAATTTTATATATTGTTAAATTTATGTAGATTTAAGAGTGTAGAAAGTGTTTAAGAGCATATGAAGTGTTTATAAGAGTGTGGTAAAGGTTAATAAGGGAGTGGGAAATGTTTATAGGAGTGTGGGAAGGGTTTATAAAGCCCGAAAATATATATAAATAATAAAATAAATATAATGCCACTATTTCACGGATTTCCACCTATCACTGGGATCTCTGGAATGTAACTCCCATGATAGGTGAGGGATCACTGTATATTCCATGAAAAGTCTTTCAATTGTGTCTGAAAAGTTTTTCTTGAGCATCTACTATGTGCTGGAGACTATAATAGGTACTCCAGTTTTGGGGGGGGGGGGTGAGGCATAGGTTAAAATGTGGTTCTAGCTTGCAGTGAGAGGATGGTTAAATAAGGATCCATATAAAAGGCTGGTCACTTCATACTCTATATACACAGTTCCAGGGAATCACAGAGAAGAGGCATAGAGTTTGTCCTAAGATCAGAGACTAAGATAGCTTCCTGGAAGAGAAAACTTCTGAACCTAATTTTAGGAGGTAGAAAAACTGGAATTAGTTAGGCAAAGATGAAGGGTGAAATTCCAAGCTAAGGGAAATGGCAGAGCAAAGAAAGGCACAGAGAAGTAGATTTGGGGGTGAGGGAGAATAGGAAGTAATGCATAGGAAAGATGGTTATAATAAAAGTAGGAGAGTAGGTATGAGCCAAATCATGAAGAAACCTATGTGCCAGCATTAGGGGCTTATAACCTATAAGAGTTGGATGGAATTACAGGTGCTAACCAAATGAATAAAAATCAAATACGCAGTGAAAAAAAAAATGTAGTGGGCAACACGATGTCTAGAATTAGATGGTGGCATAACGGTAATCCTGAAGGAAATAATTCCTCTAGGAAACTGTGGAAACAACCTAAATAAGGGATGGAAAAGCTCTGGACTAGGTAAAGGTATGTAGAGCAGGAGAAGGATGTGAAAAATATTTAAGTGGTAGAATCAACCAGAATCATATTAACTAGATGTGAGGATGGTATAGAGGGCAGAGAAAAGGATGACTCTGAACTATCACACGTGCTTGATCTAGGAAAATGGTGCTAATCATTAAGATAGAAATTCAGGAAGAGAAACAGCAGGCTTTGAAGAGGAGATATTAAATTTGGACATATAGTAGAGACTGGAATTAGGGATTCAACACTAAACCCAAGTCTGATATTGAGTTGGGTGGCCTTGAGATAGCTATTGAAACATTTTAGTCTTATATTTCTTCTCTGTCAAATGGTGTGTTTATGTCTTAGATTTAAAGCCTAATGTCAAATTTTTAGCTATTGAATGTTTTACTTTTTTAAAGTTATTTTAACCTGAAAGAGGATAATACCTAGTAGAACGTCTTCCTCTATGGTCTTCTTTGCATAAAGTGACCAGAGATATGCCTTACAGATATAGTGATTAACAAGCTTTTCTAAAGCCTGCAACTTTTTTTATTTTTCTTTACTCATAGATTTAGGGTCAGAGTAGCTTCTATCTGAAAAGTAAAATGAGGAATATTAGTAGAGAGATCAAACATACACTAAAAGGATTACCGACCATTGCACAAATCAAAATAAAAATTTGAATAATTTGTGTAGGCAAAAATGTATATTTTGATAAATTAAAGATAATTGTTAAGTTTATCTGCTTTAGAATACATTTTTTTTCATCTTTGGAAGGGAAATACATAATGTAACAAATACTAAAGCTTTGTTCAATAGGGCACAGTCAGTAGAACTTTAGGATGAATCACAGTGAACACTTCCACTCCAGTATTCTCTGGCCTTTGAGAATATGCACTTGTAGTAGAGACAGCACATAATATCCAAGCAAAAAACTGAAGAGAAAATGCGTACAAATCCTGGTGAAAAAAGCAATACAGAATGGTACTGAAACCCCAAAACACTTGTGGGACCCCTCAGACAGGCTTGAATTGACATGGCTGAGGCCATCTACTGTCGAGTCCCCACCACTGGCATGATTTTCCTGCAAAAGGATCCTAAAAAACACACTGGAAAATTTAACTCAGTCATTAACCTACTTTGGTTGATGTCCAAGTCTTTAGGTGAGAAATCATAGCTCCTGAGTCACTTAAAAGAGTTTGATTGGAAAGTCCCATTTTATATTGTGTATTTTTGAAACTCCAGGTATAGAATTTTTCTTCTTTAAGAAATGCCTCTTTCGCCTATAATAATGCAAATATGCTTGGAAGTGTTCAGGCTTGGTCTTGATCATCACTTATACCAGAAAGACAATGCTACTACTTTGGGGGTAGGTCACTTAGGTAATAACATTCTTTTTATCATTCCTCTGTTTCTTCATCCGTTATGCATTCATTCACGTGGATACTCATACATGCAGTTGTATTTAAGAGAAAACCTGCACTGGTTGGAAATCAGGTATGAAACTGGATAAATTACTTAACCTCAGTGTGTCTCTCTTTTTTAAATGCCAAACAGGAGTATTACTGCTACCTGTGTCATGAAATTGTTGTGAGGATTATGAGTTAATAAATATAGTGTGTTTATACAGTGCCTAGAAACTAAAAACCACTCAACAGACTTCAGCGATTATTGTTCACATTATAAGTCTCTTTGTTATGTCTCATCTCACTTCATCCTCAATGACTGCCTTATGCCCTGGAGATTGTAGGACGAACTGTACTGTATTTTTGCTTATAATACATAATCAGAACATAATTAAAAAATAAAATCACGATGATAATAAAACTGAGTATATATTAAGTACTTATTCACTGTGTACTATGATGGGCCTTTTACATATATCATTTAATTGTTTGATCCAGTATGTTATACAGTTCTTGTAGTAGGCAGAAAATGGCACACCCAAATTTCCCATGCCCTATTCTGTACAGCCTGTTAGCATATTGAGTTACAGAGCAAAGGCAAATGGAAGTTGCTGATGAATTCAGGTGCCTAATCAGATAACCTTGAAGTAGATTTTTCTGCATTATCTGGGTGAACCCATCTAATCATAAGGGTCCTTATAAGTGGAAGAGGATGGCAGAAGAGGGAGCAACAAAGCAATGGCAGCAAGAGGACTCAGTCGGATGTTGCTGGCCTTGATGTGGGGGAAAGCAGCCAGTAGCAAAGGAAAGCAGTCAGCATCTAGGAGGTAGGAGAGGCAAGAAAACAGATTTTCTTCTAGATCCTCCTGAGAGGGATGCAGTTACAATGACACCTTGATTTTAGCCCATGTGAGACTTATTTCAGACTCCTGGAAAAAAGAACTGAAAGAATGTTTATTTGTATTGTTTTAAGCCATCAATTCCGATCATTGTTACAACAGCAATAGAACCCTAATATACTGTGTGTTGTGTTCATTGATTATGACTAACTAGAAGTTGCTATAGTGCCAAATATACTTCTGGACAACAGAATTGCTTAAGAAATGTGCTCTGTGGTGGAGAAAATGAGAAAGGAGCATGGATAGTAATCTCTGAGAAGAATATTAGCCAAGGGAATGAGAAGTCTGGGAACTGATGTTCGTAAGGTATGTTTGGGGTACCTGTGGGTTTCTGGAGTAACTGTGAGGTTCTGGAGTAGGTGTGGAATTCTAGAGTAACTGTGGCATTCTGAAGGAGCTATGGAGTTCTAGAGTAATTGTATAGGGTTCCAACTGCAGGTAAAGAAGAAGGTGAGTATTTTCAGAACCTGTCATTTGTCTTTAATATGGAGAATATTTTTATAAGAGGAAGGGTATAAACTTAGTCTCTAAAATTGTTTTAAAAGGCAAAACTAAAATTCACTGATCGTGGAGGAAAACTTTAATTCCTAATGAGGTAAAAGCCAGCATTACTTCTTTTTTCAGATAAGTGCATTTCCTGTTTTATTTATTTTTATTAATTGAATTTATTAGGGTGACACTGGTTCACAAAACTATACAGGTTTCAACTGTACAGCTCAATGAAACATTATCTGCACATTGCATCATGCACCCATCGCCCCAAGCAAAGCAAAGTCTCTTTCCATTCCCATTTTCCTTTCCTTTGCTCATCTCCACCTATCCCTGCCTCCATTTCCTTCTGACCATCACCACACTATTGTCTGTGTCTATGTATCATGCATACATGTGCTTTAAGTAATCCCTTCACCTTCTTTCATCCAGCCCCCAAAATCCCCCTCCCCTGAGAGCTCTGTCAATCTGTTCCATGTATCTATACCTCTGCTTCTATTTTGTTTGTCAGTTTATTTTGTTCATTAGATTGCACATGTAAGTGAGATCACATGGTATCTGTCTTTCTCTGATAGGCTTATTTCCCCTAGCAAAATATCATCTATGCTGCCACAGATGGTAATATTTCCTTCTTTTTTACTTTGGTGTGTTATCCATTGAGTAAATGTACCATAGCTGTTTTATCCACTTACCTACTGACATGCACTAGGGCTGTTTCCAGATCTTAGCTACTGTAAATAATGCTGCAATGAACATAGGGTGCATATATTCTTTTAAAAACTCAGCATTCTTAACAGCAGAGTTCTTTGTCAGGGTGGTAATGATCTCATTCATCTGCTGAGATGCTCAAGCAATGTGCCATCAATGGTCACAGAAGGACCAAGGTATTGATATTCATTGTTCTTGAGGAGAAAAGCAGAACCTGCCTAGACCAAGCCTCAGCCTACTGCTTATAAACAAGATCTGCCTTGCCCTTGAACTGGGGTGCTTGGCTGGTATTTTCATGCTTTAAGATGCAAAACATTTCATGAAGCTCTAGGGTAGAACATTCTTTTTGATGTACATTGAAATAAATGCTCTCCAAAGTACAGCTTATTTTACCTCTATGTGAAGAGTTAAGGAAGTGAAAGAAAAATATCAGAACTCATACTTACTGAGTTAATCTTAGTCTTATTTATTACCTCACTTAATCTTCACCACAGTTCCACTGGCAAGCATTATGTCTTTCCAATGTATTTGGAGAGGTGTAGCACAGATCATAAATCAATTATGAAACAATCAGTTAAGAACATGTGAAATGGCATGGGGCTAGTTAAGCCAAGATTGAAAAAGAGAAGACAGAGGTCTACGTTTGCTGCCATAGCATTAGAGGGCTGTTCCCTAGAGGAACTAAGAGTCTAACCGTGGCTGAAAGTGAGAATCTTTCTGGCCTAGGGATGGGGGAAGGAGGCAATTCTGGGCAAAGGTAGAGCATAGACAAAGACTTGACACTGGGAAATGAGAGCAAAACACAGGTAAGTACACTAGGACGGCTGAAGAAAGCGAAGAAGGTCAACAAAGGAGGAAAGAGTCAGATATAAAAGACCTTGAGTTCCAAAAGGAAAAAATTTGGACCTTAATCTACTAAAATTTGGAAACATCTGAGACAAAATATATCAGAAAGTAACAGACTATAAACAAATAAAAAATACAATCTATGAGTTTCCAGATAAGGACCTATTACTGTAATCTTTTAGGAATATTATCCTCAGCTATAATTTTTATTTTGTAAAGTAAATAAAGGACCTGGTATCTCTTCTGGTCACTTCTATAAACAGTTTTACTTTGGCATAATGTAACAAATATTTATTGTGTTTGGCCCTCTTCTAGGCACTGGAATTTAAAGACAAGGCCTTTTTTTTATTTTCTTAATGAAATAATAATCTGGATTGGTACAGAGCAGCACACAACCTACACACCAGCAAGACTTCTAATGACACAGAGATAACCTCATTATCACCACTGCCCTGGATGATGAACACCTCTGGATTTGAGGCTAATTTTGGGAGCAACATGCAGAGAATCCTCTAAATTACTGTGTCCCTACTTATATTACCAGACTTTCCTTTCTCTTATGACTAGCCTTTAAGGAGCCCACCAGCTGTCTGTATACCTATTCACAAGAACACAGTGCCTGACATATAGTAGGTACCCCTTAAATGTTTACCTGAATTTATGTTTATAATGATATAATATGTCATCTCTCCCCTAGGGAAAATTTCTGGCTCTTTGTAAGATTATGGGGCAGATAATTTGATAAAGAAATGTTAAATGTTTATTAAATCATATTACCTAGTTACTTAGAAATAGGAGGAGGTAGGGTGATGACTTTTCTTTTCAGCAACTACATGTGAAAGAACTTGGTCTCATTTAATCCTTACAATAATTCTGCAAGTACATCTTCTTGTTTCTGTCTTACAGGTGTAGATACAAAAATTATGTGATTTGCAGAGGCTCACATAGACAGGAAGTGGTAGAACCAAGATTCAGACTAAAGTCTGCCAAATGCCAAATTTCATGTTCTTGTTCCACACAGTGGCAGGCACTTCCATACCTGTGTGGGCCTGACACTGGGATTTCGTCCCAGCGAAATCCATGGGGGACCGTACCCTGACACGTGAATCAATCTTACCCGGAGAACGCTTAGAGAAAAGAGTCCGGCAGCCACGGGTCTTTCCCTCCATCTTGGAAAAGGCCTGTGGCTGCCGGACTCTTTTCTCCAAGCGTGTCACTGAATAAGTTTGATTCACACAATCGGTGCGTCCCCCCACCCCCCGCCACGGATTTTGCGGGTCGAAATCTGCAACATGGGCCTATAAAGCAGGCATGCACACAGGTGTCCCCTAAATAGGCTACCTGCAGTTTATGCTTCAGACTATCTATGGTTGCAATTGGTGACAGGACTTTTCTGTAACTGTTTCTCAGGTGTAAGTATAAGGTCTCCTGTGGATTACAAAAGGAGCTTCCCATGAGCACTTGAACAGTGTCACAGGTTCCCCCAAGATGATTTTCCTTGGTTAATTGTCGCCTCCTTCTACCTCACAAATTGATATGATTAGAGCAGGCCTTTGCAGCAAAACAAACTCACTGAGGTGTTTCTCCTTGAGAACTGCTTAGCCTGATTAATCATGACAGATATCTTCATCATGCTGGGTTTCTGGTACAAGTGGATGCAGGCATCTCTCAACCTTGAATTGTACTGTGTACTCAGATCCAGAAAGGTATAGGGACCACCCTATACACAGTAAAATGTAATTCTTCTTAAGCTTCTCATATGTGTGAAGACTTAAATGTGTGGAGATTAATCTACCACCAAAAAAAAAAGTTTTAACAAACATAATCTATTAGTTTCATAAAAGATTTAAAACATTTTTAACTTCTCATTTTAAGGAATACATGTTTGCACAAAGAAATTGTCTTTACAATATTGTTTCTCTCATATAGTATTATTCCTGCATTTTGTATTGCATCCATTAGACTTTTTATTTACTGAGCATACACTATGTTGGCATTCATAGGCTCTTGTCCTTGAAGAACTTGCAGTCTTTTTGAAAGACCAGTGTCAAACATTTATCGAGTAATTTTATGGTGATGCTAGACAGAAGATTGTCAAAGCTGACAAAAACAAAATGCCAGAGAAATGAGGATAGTGGTTAGTCAACTTCTCCTTAATGGCTCTATGAAAAACCAATCTGCTTCACACTGTTATAGAAAACATATAAAATCACAGGAAATAGAGTTACGGAGTACCTGATATAGGCCAGGTATCACAATAAGCACTCCAGGTTATTTTTATCTCTATTATCAGAGCCCTACAAAGTTCCCATCATTAACTCCAATTTATAGAAGGAAACTCTGGGTCAGGGACGATTCCTTGTGCAAGGTTACACAGCTAACAGCTCACAAAACCAGGACCCAACCCTAATAATCTGAACTGAAAAGCTGTGCCCATTCCAGTACAGAACATGGTTTCTCTTTGGGGAAAAAGAGCAAAAGCACAATTTTCTGAAGAAATTTGTTATGATTAGAGTCTTTTAGTTATTATTTGCTCACAGTTATGTGATGTACATATGTCATTTCAACACACAGTGAATCCATTTTATAGTTAAAGCTTTAGAATACAAACAAACAAATCTAATGAGTCCATTGTTTTTAATAACACTGCTAAGGAAAACTTTACTGCTTAAGAGGAAAGAATAAATACAGTAAGTAGAAAGTGCACTAGTGTTATTGAAAATACATTTTATTTGTATTACTTATAAACAAGGAACTATATATATATATATATATATATTAGTAGCTAAAATTTCAATAAGATTTTTGGCAACAATATTATTCATAATAATTTTTCTTCTGTGACTTTTAAAAAACCCCTGTAAGATAAGAAATAATTCTATCACTAGAGTAGGTGGGACAATAATTTACCTTGCAGAATACCAGGAATAGAGACGTGGGCCAATTAAATATTCTTGGCAGATTGAATCAGTGGGAAGCAGCTTGCTTAGAACATCAGGATTGAACAGGAAGATGAAAACCTTCCATACAAGAGTAATACTTGAATTTCAGAAATTCATTGATAGATAAGGTTTAGCCTATTGGAGTGGTAGGTTACAACTGGCAGACATAATGACTTAAAGAAAAATAATTGTTCAATTAACATATGATTGTTTAGCACCTGATACATGCTATTAATTGTATTTAAGTGTTAGGGAGCTTCTAGGTTGGTGAGGAAGACCAACCAATAAATGGACACTTAAACATTGTAATATGTACAATACTTTTAACTTTTAGACCATACAGGAAGACAAGGGATTGTGACTTACTGATGCTCTTGGATTTATGGAAGTATGAAAGGTGGGCATTTGTTTTAAATGGGTGGTAAGCTAAGAGCCTCTGGGAAGCCCTAATAAGAGACAGATGATTGATGTGAGCTAATCTAAGAAGAATGAAGAAGTATAGTAGGAGAATCAGGAGTGGAAGGAATTTGACATTATGCAAAGACATAGTGGTATGAAGCATTAAACCATGTGATGGACATGTAAGTCCTATGGTAGGATGGTTGACAATGAGGTTAAAGAGACAGTCAAAAGTTAGATTAGGCAAAGCTTTACATACAATTCCGTGGAATTAGGTCTTTTTCTGGAGTTAGACCCAAACTTCAGTATGCATAAGCATCAACCAGCCACAAGATTCTGATTCAAGAAGTCTGCATTAAGTCTAGAAATTAGCATGCTAAATAATATTTCCAGGCTATTTTACTTCTGATGCTTCTGGAATTTCTGGTACTTCTAGGGTTGCAATTCTAAAAGACACTCTTGTGCAATAACTACTAAATTGTTTTAACTGGGAGAGCTGGCCATAACTTGTCCACTTACAGATTGAATTCGAAATTCAAAAAATGAAAAGACGTTAAGAAGGCAACATGCAGGAATTGAGGCTGTCTCTATTAATTTATTAGATGCAGTGGACAAGGAAGAGGAACAAATCAAGGATGACTCCTGAAAATTGGTGCTGCTATGCAGTAAGATAATGTGTGTGCTTGACTGGAGAAAGAGATGAGTTCAGAATGGGCATTCTTATTGCCTGTGTCCCTTCCAAATTATGATGTCGGTTCATGTAACAGAGCTCATGAAGTCAGTAACGGACACGAGGATTTAGTAATTTTCAAGCTATTAGTATTATCTAAGTCAAAGTCTGGGTGAGTAAAGAACACAATAACATCAAAGAAAGAAAACTTAGAATTTTGGAGAACATAGCATTTGGTAGAAGATAAAAATTTGTAGGAAAGAAGAAAGAAAGAGAGAGCGAGAAAGAGAGAGCGAGAAAGAGAAAAAGAAAGAAAGAAAGAGAAAAAGCAAAAGAAAAGAGGAAAAATGAGAAGGGACAACCAGAAATAGGAAAAAACTAGAAGAAAGAGAGGTATCACTGAAGGAAAAGTAAAGTGAATTCTGAGAGAGAGAGAGAGAGGGAGACTTGTCTATTGTGAGAAAGTCTTGTTGTGATGCCTAATTTAAAAAGACTCAGTGTTCCCAATGTGCTGAATGTCCCACTTGATGTATATTGTAATTTTGTATTCCCACTCTTTGTGGCAGGGAAAGTTACTCTAACATTACAGAAGAAGATGCTGAGACACAAAATAAAACATTTTAATTGCTCAAGTTTACATGGGTCGTAGTAGGAAAAGCTCAGTTTCAGCCCCACTTCTGCCAAGCCTGAGAGCCTATGGCTTTTCCTCGGTCACATGCTGAGTACTGGAGAGCCGGGTGAAATGAATTTCAGGAACCTCATATCCCGTAAATAGAGGGGTGAATGACAGATGACACACTAGAGGCATTTCATGTCAATGGTTCTTTCTAAAACTTTATTTCTGAAAACAAAGGAAAAGTAACATGAGATGAAGAGATGCTAAATTAAGGATATAAAACAGGTTTTAATTCAAAGGGGAAAAAGCAGAGAGGGAGAGACAGGCATAGAGGTACTGTTTTTATAGTCACAGGGAGGCCATATTTATAGCCATAGCAGTGGATATTGGAATGGTTAAGGAAAGTAAATTAAGTACAGAAATAATCATGTTGTTAGATGGCAAAAGAAGGAGTTCAGTCATAACTTACCAAATAGATGGCTTCTATTTTTCTAAGTTCTTGATGACTTAGGAGATAGTAGCTAAAAACAATGTTGTCTTGTGGTAAAAAAAAAAAGTATATATATATACTTTTTTATACTTTTTTATACTTTCACTTAAGTAAAATGAAGTGAAAATAGGAATAACACCTTAGTGGACATGGATGACCAAGGACATGTACAAATATGGGCAGGCAACTTGAGTGGTTTGGCTCAGGATGGGGACAAATGGCCTGAAATGGACTGTGATGGTCATGTAACTCTAAGAAACTTGTGAAAATAAACGATGTCTACTTTAGATAACTCCTGTGTTCCACCAGAATGTCACATACCACTGGTTAGGAATAGCTGCATCAAAATGTTCTGGGGATAGTCACGAATAATGTGAGGGTTGAGGTCAACTTTGAAAGTTGAACAGAATATATAGGCTGATGGAGAGGAGTGAGAAAGAACATTTCAAGAGGCATAAGCAACCAGAAATATAGAATAAAACATTATCTGAAGGCTGGAAATTAACATGGAAGTGTTGAAGGAGATGAGGAGGAGGAGAGGGATATTACTGAGAAAGTTTATAAAGTGGAGTTAGGTGTGTCTCAGTTTCTGGAAAGGTCCAAAGACTTTAACTTCATTCTTTGTCAAGGATTTTCAAAGCAGAAATTCACCATTGGCATCACTAAGTATCACATTTTAGACTTACAGATCCTCATATTCAGCTATTTCATGATGTCAGGATAGGGGAACAAAATTTGGTTTGCTCTTTTTCTGTGTTAAAGAGACTTTACATACAATATATTTAACTTTCACATTGGTAGAGCCCATGCTTATTTTGACCAAGGTCACACAGACAGGAAGCACAGGGTCCCAGGTTTATGCTCCCACCTATTCAATTCCAGTTCATAAACTCTGTTAGGTACATAATTAGTGGGAACGCAGGGACATGCACTTAAGGAGAGCCTGCTGTGAACAAAGTAAGACTCTCTCCTTGTCCTGATGGAAGAAATGATTTTTGGAAGTCAAGGAGTAAGTTCAGAGGCTGTTGCAAGGAGAAAAATATAAAACTCAGGTACTGTTTTGGAGGCAATTTTGCTCAGGAATAAATGGAAAGTGCTTCAGTGTTGTGTGTTGTATTTTCCATAGCCTGGGGAGCTATGAGAACAGTAGCTACCATGGTGTCTGTGGCCATATTCTGCTGCAGTAAATTTAATATTTGAGCAGCAATGACCCCAAGGAATTTAAATTTCTATCTTACATTCCACCTTCTTCATGATTTCTGACCTCTTATTTTTTGTAAGTCTTATCTCCAGCAACTTTTAGCCAGGCTACTTAAGGTGGATGATAGCATTGCCAACTGCTCAAAGTGGACAGGTAACCTTGACTGTTGCCCCTTTTTAAACATGATCTCAGTTCATCTTTGTCAGGGTCAGGAGCACAGGGGCCTGGGAACCAAAGCCCTAATGCATTGCTCGTAATATATTCTTTAATATTTTTAACACTGTTTACTATTTTCTCCATCATGTCCCTGGGAAAACCAAAAGCATTTTCCCATGCCCAAATGCCCATACCACTTCTCCCCCAGATTAAAAATAAACCAATGCAAATATCTAGACAAAAAGCCAAGAGCACAAATTTCCTCAAAGTTATTTTTATGCTCAATGAAGGCATTTCTTTGGCCCACCACTTTGCTTCTTTAGTGGTCCTTTGGACTAGTTGAAATACCTATATCTGTATTTGTAAACATGGTAAGTATAGTCATCTACATCTGTATCTGTTTCCATATTATCTAACCTACTCTGGTCCCTAATGCCAACACGAAGTTATTTTCATTCAGTAAATTATCCTGACATCTCCCCCTGCCTTCATGTTATTTCATCCCAGCTCTTTAGCATGGGCTCCACAATTTGGAAAACCTCAGATTTTCCAACATCTTCATAATACAGGAAAGACTAAAACACAGCTCCTTAGATCAGACATTTGCTATAATTTCTTAAGGAGGTTTTAAGATGAGTAAAGGCATGCTATGATGTGCCTTCAATTTATTCCCCCCAAAATTTATTCCCTAGTAATGCAATATTAGGTTGTGAGAAATTACATAGCAGAGTCACATAAAACAGGCTTTTAAATAGAATAAAAATAGCTGCCTCAAATCATAACAGCTATCATTTTTTTGTGTGTGTCTGACACTGTACCAGGTGTTTATGTAAATCATGCCATATAATCCTCAAACTAATCCTATGATATAGGTTATTACCATGCTTTTTCAGTTGAGGAAACACACTCAGAAAGTCTAAAAGCTTGTTTAGTTTGTAAGTAACAAGGCTAAAATTTCAGTCAAAACCCAGTGTTCTTTCCATTATTTAGACCAAGTCTCATGTTTTTTGCTACCCAGTAGTTACGACTTTGTCCTGATAGCTGATGGTAATCAATTGATTAGACTTGAAATGCATGTATACGTATTTAGTTTATATCAAAATAGAGAGTGCAGTGAAAGAAGGAATAGGCCATGTACATAGATTGCCTTGATCACATAGTTCTTGTTTAACTAACAGGTAAATCTGATCTGATGGTCTTTGGTACTGCTTTGTCTTAGCCAAAATTGTACAATAAATTTTGTTTTTTTGGCTTATCAGTATATAGGTCTATTCTTGAGTGCCTCTCAACCTGGCCATGACAGCTACCTCAATTATGGGCATATCTTAAACATTTCTTGGGCATTTGCTGATGAATAAGAAATAAGGACAAACAGATGTTTTCAGAATAATGTGGTTGTTTCAGTAGTGAAGGTATGCAGAGGAAAGTGCTGGCACAGAAGGCAGGAACATTCTAGCCTGGACAGGGGGAGGGAAAGTCAGGAAAGACTTTCTAGAGGACATCTGAAGTAAATCTTGAAGGAATATTAGAAGTCAGCCAGGCAAGGAAGGGTTGATGTTGGTCCAAGCAGAGGAAACTGAAGGAACAAAAGAAGGCATAAATGAATGAAAAGGCAAGGTGTAAGCAGGGAACTTCCAAGAGTTCAGGACAATTACAACATTAAATGCAAGGCTAAATGCAGAACTAAGAAGGAGAGCTGAGTTCAAAAAAGTCAAACAGAACCAGGACAATAAGTCTTGCAGTGGCATGAAGGTAGTGACACAGACAGTCGTGCATTTTATAGAGCTATTTCTGAATTAAAGTGTAAGATGTAGTGAAAGAGGTAGAAAGTGGAAGATCATACTGCAATGCCAATGATGTCCATCAAAATGATTATTAATAATTACTGGTTGGAAACTAGAATGAAAAGCTATATAATCCTAAACGTTTTACACTGTGAAATGCATTAATTTTTACTTCCTCTCTGTTATGAATATTGGGACCCTTGTTTGAGAGGAATGTCCAGGCTGCCTCTAATTCTGTCATCTTTTGTGGTGTGTCTGGTAAACTTTCCTCTGAGTATTTCTCAGTACATGTCCTGGATGTCTGTGTGTGCCTGATTATTTCTTCGGGTCAGATTTTAATTATCACTTACAAATGAAGATTGGTCTTTCTGTACATATTGCCATTAAGTAAAGGCTTCAAACAGATTAATTCACTAATTTCTACAATTAATGAGATTAAGTTTAAGGACCATATTGTTGTTTTCAGTTAGCTACTCAAAGTGTAATGTGCAGACCAAGCTGTATCAGGTCCAGGTTCCTCTGTCAGAGTCCAGGATAAGACAGGCAGAGAGCTTCATTGTGTGCCTGGAGGAGCCTAAGGCAATCTGGCTGCATATTTCATTATGTGGAATATCATAGTAAAGTGTGGGCTTGTATTTTCTATATTTTTGTTATTTTTTTCATTCTACTTTTTTAGTAGCTTATTTTTGTTGTTGTATTGTACAAAAGTGTTAGTCCATGACAGTTGGGGCCAAAGAGAGGAGTGTGGGAAGGCTTTACCACAGACAGATTGAGAAACCCTATTCTACTTTGTGTTGCAAAGAATACCATAGGAAAAATTTTTAAAAGCATCCTTAGCATTTCTGAGTGGTCACTACCTGTCAGGCAGGTTAACTGAATGTCTCACAGACATTTACCAAAGCTCTGTGACATGAACAGGAGCTAGGAACATTTATTTAGATTATGGGGGTGGGAGTTCAACCTGAAATCTATATAAGCCCCAAATGTGTACTCTTTTTATTGTTCCTGTTCCCCTGTCACAAACCATATAAGTTATTGCTAAAATTAGGCTCACTGCCCTTAATAGATAGAAAGTTCATTATAATTGGGGTCTATATCATAAACCATTTTAAATATCCATAATCCACAGTGCAATACTATAGGCAACATTGGTTTTCAACATATTCTGGGTAATTGGTAACACCTTATTAATACTCTGCCTTAGAGTAGAAGGCCTTCTAGATGAACAAGAGAAAACCTCTAATAAGCAGGCCAGGGCTTCTACTAGGGAGGATCTTTGTATTAGATTTTTATGCAGAAACAAATTTCAGACCACCTCTTTGTGTCTAATGGGACAGTTTGTGTTTATCTATGATAATTATGTTTGCGTGTGTATATATTTTCAGAAGAGAGGAGATAGAAAGAAAAGGTGATTTTATAATTGCTAAGTCCTTGAATTATTTTAGTGCATACATATGATGTAATGTCACCAGGAAATATTTGTCACTTGTCATTATGTCTCTTCCTATCCCACCTCCTATCTGTAATGTTTAATCAGTAGTGAATGATTCTGTGCACTACTCCTTTAGGCATTAACCATAGACTTTTAACATGCTACTGTCCCAGAGAACTCTCTACCCAACTAAGATTAAGTATTGTTGATATTCTCCCAGTGCCTATTCCATTCAGAAATAACACATTTTGAAGAATGCTTGTGTTTCTGAGCTGGTTTCTTATTTCAATGCCCTGAGCAGAGTACGGCAAGTGAACTAAAGCTGCAGATAGTTTGTGAGGTTGGTATTTTAGAGAAATTGAAATTCATTCAATAGTATTCTTCATCAAAGAACAGAGCTATACCCTGAAATCTGAGAGAGACCAAGTGCATGCAGCTGTTCAACATTCTGGCCAGTGTGTCAAAGAGGATTATGACTTTAATTCTCTGTTAATACCTTAGGATGAACCAAGAAAACTTTAATTGAGCACTTACTAGGTACAGAGAAAAAGGAAAGGGCAATCATTAAACAGCATGTGAGTATTGTGTCTGGAAAAAAAATATATATATATATATTCTTATAAAATAATGAATTAAGGCAGTATGATGCCTTATAATATGTTTTATTTTAAAACAAGTCTGCAAACCCAAATAAACTTGGAAACAATTTAGAAAAAAAAATGGGGGAAAAAAGAATTCTCATTTTACTGATAGGGAAAAGCTGGTTAAGAGGTTTCCCCAGGTTCCATTTCCAAGGTAGAGCTAGGATTGGATCCCAGCTCTGCATGACTGTAAAGCATGCCTTTACCACTCATGCCACTGGTTTAGTGGGGATATATTACTACTATTACAGAATGTGTAGGAAATGGCTCTCACTTAAAGCAATAATCTATTGCAGTAAAAGATCAGAGATCCATGTGATAAGAAGACTAATAATACAGAACAAAGAATGCATTAGTGACCCAGAAAAACAGCATAGGATTGGGAAGGGCAGTGACTGACATAAGCAGAGGGAAAATTGTTTGCACGCAAGCATGTGAAAGGCAGGAACAGGGCAAACTATGAAAACGGTGACAGCACCAGAAACTATGCTTCATGGGCCTCTGATCCTGAATGTTCAGTGTTAAAGGAGGGCATAAATTGTCACCCTAAAATATGCCTCTTTGGCTTAATGATTGTCTTGAGTTGGCTAATTTTAAGAAACAGCATGCACATAAGAAGCTCTGAAAACAAAGAAGTTACCCTCTTCTAAGGAATATTTATACTGATCAGGGACATCTCCATTTGTAGGAGTGTCTCCCACTGTTTCCCTTTCTGTACCCGGAAGAAGACGGAATCTTTAGAAACATCAATGGAGAAGGTAAAGACTTAAATATGCATAACAATCTTACTCCTTTACTGTGTTTTACTTGGTAACCTCCCATAATTGGTCACCCCCTCATCCTGACATTTATTCTTTGTCTTTTTTTTTAAGATTTTATTTATTCATTTTCAGAGAGAGGAGAAGGGAGAGAGAATGAGCAATGTATGGTTGCCTCTCACATGGCCCTCACTGGGGACCTGACCCGCAACCCAGGCATGTGCCCTGACTGGGAATCGAACTGGGACCCTCTGGTTCCCAGCCCGCGCTCAGTCCACTGAGCCACACCAGCCGGGCTATTCTTTGTCTTTACATGAAGAAAGTAGGTAAGGTGAAGGCTTGGGCTATTTTGGGGAGTTACTAATTTTTACTAGATATCTCCCATGCATACAAGAGGTGTATATGTTATTAACTTCTTATTTTCTCCTGCTATTCTGTATTTTATTATAGGGATGTTTCAGCCAAGAACCTAGAAAGGTACATGCAGTGTCTGTCACAAGGCAAACACTGGCTCTTCACCACTACTGCATAGCAAATGCACAGAATAGGCACTTGGTAAGTGCTTAATGAGTACATGGCATGATATGACTGAATAGGGAGACAGGTTGGCTTGTGGAAGGCTTCACATTTTTGAGGAAGGAGCCTATAACTTATCCCTTTAATAATTGAGTCATTGATTGAGTCAAGTGTCTGCACTTGAATGTGCCAGGCACCCAGGAGAAAACAAGATAACAGCGAGGCCCAGGGCAATGACAGGAGGCAAGGAGTGTTCCAGAGTGATAGGATTAGTAAAATGCAGTTGAGCTTCACCCTTTCTAATTAATTGAGTGAAGGCACCAGAGTTAGGGAACAGTACCCCTTATAGAGCTGAATTCCAATATAATGATATGTAAGACACAGATTCATGAAGAGAGGTTGTATAAGAAAAGGCATGTTCAGTAGGATAGACCTCGGTCAAAGTCAAGCTCTGTGTGTAACTGTGACAAAATCTTATGGACATTTCTTCACCTGACCTAGTCACATTTTCTCCTTTGTCGAATGAGAGTTATGATGTCAACCTCTGATTGAGGGCCCTGAAGTCAGGCTGCCTGAGTTGAAATTTTCACTTTCGATCTTGTGACCTTAGGTAAGTGACTTTATCCCTCTATGCCTCTGTTTCCTTATCTGTAAACTAGGGTTCAACATACAATAACCAAGCAGGGTTATTATGAAAATTGTATTTGTTAATAGGAATAAATTACAGAATTGTTTCACTCTGTTATGTGTTCCATAAATGTTAGGCCTTTCTTGTCATTTTTCTTGTTCTTTCTTTTTTTTAATTGTAAGAGAAAAGTTTATTTAGACAGTCACAGCCATGGAATAAATGAGCTGTAGAAGAAATGGGCTCAGGATACAAGTTTTAGCAAAAGAAGGGCCCTTAGAGTTGAGAGAGAGGAGAGGAGCGGAGGGGAGGGGAGGGGAGGGGAGGGGAGGGGAGGAGAGGAGAGAAATGGCTTTGAGAGAGAAAGAGGGAGAGGAGGTTCAGACATGCTGGTGGTGGGGGGCATCATAGTGAAAGAAGGGGGTGAAAAGATGAGTGGGTATGCTCCATAGTGCTGACATTTGTCTTGTTCTCATAAGTGTTACATGATAAGCATTCAATTCTCAGGTCATTGTAGATACGCAGTAAAGACAATTTGAACAAGTTGTACTCTCAAGCACAGTCTTAGGAATTTTTTAAGATTTCAGTATAAAGAAATCTCTTATATTGGATATTGTAAAGGCAATCCTAGTATTAATCTAATAAAAAAATATGTGCCCAAGGCAACATCTCCCTCTCCAGCCCAATCTCACCCTCATTTCCCAGCTTCCACTGCACAGGCACAAGATTACTCAGGGGACCTCATGGCCCTCCAGTGCAGCTTTTGTCTATTGTGAAATGTTTTTTCACTTCTCTGTAGAAAGTCTCCTTGTATGAAATATACCTTGTCCAGTAACCTGACCTAGCTGGAGTGGGATTAGTTTATTCCTGTGGGCACCTGACATTTGAAGGAAAAAATGGATAGTTCAAATGCCATCTTTCTTCTAATGTTATGAAAATGATTAAAGTTTAGTGGTTCCTCAGTGGGGCAGGTAACCATTTTTGGGTAGGTATTCAGAGACTTGCAAATTCTAGATATTAAGCTGTAATGCTCCCTTGTTTTCTCCTTTGTGAAGGTATGCCAGAGGATGCCTTACAAAGGACAAAGATATAGGTTCTGAATATTTATTTTGAATCTCGGTTCTTTGTAATAAAGATGTTCATCCATATTAATTCCAGGCTGTTTGTGATGTGCATATTTGGTCACTGGCAAAATTGTGAAATCTTAAGTTTTCTTTTCCTGTCATTGTCTTTTACAGTCTATACAATTTTTCCATTTTGAAGGGCTCTTTCTTATACTCCTCAGATGCCCCAGAGTTCACTCTTACCCAATCCAGTGAGGAGCTCGGAGAGAATATGCCATTCCTGCACACTTAGGCAAAAATCACTATCACTGCATTTAGAGTAGGGTTGCTCTCTCCTCTGCTGAGGAACGCAGGGTAATGAGACTCTCAATGTTATTTCCTCTTCATTTCTTTCTGGGTCATGGATGTATTTTGTAAATCAAGTAAAATATAAGACCTTTATTCAAGTAAAATGCACAGATGCACATACATATGTAGTGACTTTGCACAGTTTAAGGGATTTTGCAGCAACTTTTACACAGAAAATGAAAATCCTTAAGAGTCCTATGCAGAGTCCACTCAGAACTCTGTGAGAAGGCTGGGATAGGTTGGGATCTGTCAATATCACTGCATTCCACATTACCAACACCGAAAGCCAGCAGTAAAGATAATGTCTAAATGTGGTATTAGAATAAAAAAATGTTATTATTGTCACTGCCTACATAGTGCCTTTTTATCAGAAGGTGCTGTGAGATAAGACACACACAACTATAATATTTTGTATTGTAACGCAATCTAGAAACTATATCTTTTTAAAAAACGAAATGGAGAAAGACATTTTAAACTGAAGACCAAACTAAAAATCTTTATATAAGCCCATAGAGATTGATCTAGGATATGTTTTGCAAAGGTTTTTCCTGAGAAGTCTCTAAGTCAAAGAAGAGTAAGCCTACTAAGCTGGAACCTATAGGTACATATTTTGAAGCCAGAGACATATTTGAAATTTCATGGTTTATTTGAAAATTATGTAATATTTTATATTCTACTCTATAACATATCTGTGGTTTCTATAAAAACAATAAAAAAGATAGAAGATACTAAGACATAATTCTTTGAAAAGATAAATAAAATTAACAAACCTCTTGCAAGACTCACCAAGAAAATAAGAGAGAGAACCTAAATAAAGAAAAATCAGAAATGAAAGAGGAGAGGTTACAACCAACACCACTGAAATGCAAAGGATCGTTAAAGAATACTATGAACACTAATACCAAATAAATTGGCTAATCTAGAAAAAATAAATATGTTTCTAGAAACATAAGACCATCTAAAATAAACCTATGCCCTGGCTAATGTAGCTCAGTGGACTGAGTGTCGGCCCATGAACCAAAGGGTAGCCAGTTTGATTCCCAGTCAGGGCACAAGACTTGGATGTAGGCCAGGCTCCCAGTGTGGGTGTGCGAGAGGCAACTACACATTGATATTTGTCTCCCTCTTTTTCTACCTCCCTTCTCCTCTCTTTAAAAATCAATAAATAAAATATTTACCAAAAAAATTTAAAAAAGCCCTGGCTGGTGTAGCTCAGTGGATTGAGCGCGGGCTGGGAACCAGAGGGTCCTGGTTCGATTCCCAGTCAGGGCACATGCCTAGGTTGCAGGCTGGGTCCCCAGTGAGGGCCATGTGAGAGGCAACCATACATTGCTGTTTCTCTCTCTCTCTGTCTCCCTCCCTTCCCCTCTCTCTAAAATAAATAAATAATAAATAAAATCTCTCTAAAAAAAAAAAAACTTTAAAAAATAAAAAAATTAAAAAAAAAAAACAGAAAGAAACCGGGAATCCAAAAAGATTGATTACTAGCAGTGAAATTGAAGCAGTAATCAAAACAACATAAAAAAGCCCAGAACCAAATGACTTCACAGAGAAATTTTATCAACTACTTAAAAAATAATTAATACTTACTCTTCTAAAATTATTCCAAAAAATTGAAGAGGAAGAAGCACTTCTAATGTCATTGTATGAGTCCAAAATTACCCTGATACCAAAACCAGACAAAGACAATAGGAAAGAGTGGGCGGGGTGAGGGAAGGACAAAGAAAGAGAATATTATTACAGGCCAAAATTCCTGATGAATATATATGCAATAATTCTCAACAAAATACTGGCAAACCAAATTTATCAATACATTAAAAGGATTATATACCATGAACAAGTGGTATTTATACCAGGAATGCAAGGGTGATTCAAAATCCACACAACAATCAATGTGATCGGACACATCAACAAAATCACAGGTAAATTATATGATTATCTTGATAGGTGCAGAAAAATTATTTGACAAAATATAACATCCATAATGAAAACTTTCTGCAAAGTGGGTATAGAAGGAACATACCTCAACATAAATTGTACTCAGTGGAGAAAAACAAAGCCACTCACCAATGGCTTAGAGGTGATCTTAGATCACCTCTAAGATCACCAACATGACAAAGATAGTACTGAAAATCCTAGTCGTAACAGTCAAAAAGAAAAAAAAATAAAAGTTATTCAAATTGGAAAGAAAGAAGTAAAACTGTCACCATTTGCAAGTGGCATAAAACTATATATAAAAAACCCTAAAGACTCCACCAAAACTAACATGATTAATAAGTGAATTCAATAAAGACGCAGGATAGAAAATAAATATACAGAAATCAGGTGTGTGTTCTTTAATATTAAAATAATATACATTTCTTAGGCCTTGAAGGATATTGAAGCTCCATAAAGATGGGCTCTCCTTTTGACATGTATGTGTACATGCAAGTCTGCCTGTGTGTGTGTTTCCTCATTATTATTGCTTCTTTCTGTGGTAGATGGTGCTACAGCTACAATTGAGAAGCTTGGGTTCAGAGATAATGTTACCCTGAGTGATATGCATCCTGAACATGCTACGATCATTTCGCAGCACCTACATCATGACTGTTGAGGAGATAAGAACAGATACAGGACTTTTTGAAAAGTGTAAACATAAAAGCAGAGATGGCGACTAGTGACTGGGAGCCAATACAAATCATCATCTCTGTAACATGTAACCTCAGGCGGATGGGACTCTGCCTTCTACTATGCAAGTAGCCATGGTTTATATTGAGAAGGTGAATGTGTTTCTTCACAAAAACTTAAAATTAGTTCCTAGTTTGAAACTGGTACTTAGAAAATATTTGTGAAGTCAATATGGTTTCCTCCAATAAAACAGAATATTAGGAACTCAGCTCCTAGCCGGCCTCTAAAATCCTTTCTTGGGTGGAAGGAGCATAATGCTTTGGAACCAGAGACCAGGATTGGATCTCAGATCAACTGCATAAAATTGAATAACTGTTGTATAGATTTTGGAAAAATTATTTAGTTTCTTTAAACTAAAGTTTCTTAGGAAAAATTAACTGCACAAGGTTGTAGAGCAGATTAGTAGCAATGGGTATTAATGACAAGGTCTGACACACAGTAGGCAGTCAATAACAGTAGTTACTATTACTATAAACAGAGACTACATAAAATATAATTCCATACATTGTAGTATAATTGCACAAATTCTGAATGAAAAGAAAAATGGAGACTGATAAAAGGCAGTATTAAGATCCTAAAGATGTAATGTATATTGTGTAGGATTTCAGAGTTTACAGGATAGAAAAATTAATTAAGACTGGCAAATTGAAAACTAGAATGGACCATGGGTAAGATCTGTGCAGGTAGAAGTAAGATGAGAGTTTATAGTTCACTAAATTTAGGAGAATACATCAAGATAACACCCTGCAAGATATTCTTGAACATAGTGAGCAGAACCATGTATATCATTTGAGGGCTAATTAAATAAAAATAATAAGTGAGACAAAGGAGAGACAACAGCAATCTGTGGATAATAAAGCTCTTGGGACTTTCCAATTTGACTTATTTTAGACTTGAATGTTTATGTTTTTGTGAAACCTACCTGAATCTTCTCCACAACCCTGGTTTCCTAATAACTACCACACTGTGAAGCCCATGGCCACAATGATCTAGATTGAAGAAACAATTGTGTTTTATTCTGAATATTATATTTTGAAAAGAACATTGACACAAAAGAATATGTACAAAACAAGGGAACCTTATATGGGAATTCCAAAAAGGAAGAACTATGTCTTAGGAAAAATTAAAGAAAAAGAAGAGAAAAGAAGATCAAGAGAAATGGGGCTGTTATCCTTAGGTGTTTGCAGAATAGTCATGGCTAAAATGGAGAAGCTGTGGTTGGAGATGTTCCAGTGAGCAGAGGTCAGGGGAGTGGATTGGTTCTACTTGTAGATGGATTAAGGTACAGTGGAAGAAAGGACAGACACCCTGGTAATTACAGTTTTTGAGGAGGAGGAACATGAGTTATCCTGTGAAGTCATTGTGTGTGTGTGTTTTTATAAGAAAGAAACAGGATGAAGCAGCCACTGGTCTTGAAAGCTTGAGGGAATATGGGCATCTACATAGGTTATGCAGGTCATAGATAGACCACAATAACTATAAAGGTCTGCATTTCCTAACTCTTCGGCCTCAGACTGTTGTAACCTGCTTTTGCAAAAAAGTGGAATCCAACAGAGACCAAGGTGAAAGCCAACCACCCCATTTCCACTGAAAAGACAAATCCAAGACTGTATGTCTACTTCAACTGATTTCAAAAATTAAAGATTAGATTAGAGCAGATAAGAGATCAAAGCTAGTATTATTATCTAATCATTGAGCTGCTAATAAGGTAGAAAATGTCATCTGAATTAATTGCTGTATGGCCTTTCCTGACCCGTGTCTCTATGTCACTTCAGAAGCACTTGCATAGGCCACTTTGGCACCTTTAGTTTCATCCCAGAACTTCTCAAATATATATGCATGCCAGAGGGGGCCTATAAAAAGAAAAAAAAATGACAAAGAGTTAGGAAATGCTCTATTATAAAATGAACTTTAGCTAATGCATGGCACTCTGCCAAAGGTGACCTGACCAGATGGTTTTCAAGATGAGACTGAACAGTAAACCAAAAAGGGCACCTAGAAAAACTAAAAAATGGTATGAAATTTACCTTTGTAGTCCCCAGCTAGCACATGTCCCGCTGATTCCTATCACATTGTGCCCACATCACCCGTTATCCCTTGTTTGTTAAAAAGTGTGGGGATAGTACAGACAGGCAATTACTTTTCCAGATAATAAAAATTAAAATGAATATCAATATATCAAAAATATGTGTGTATAGTTTCTCCAAAGACACTCCTATCTCATTTGTTATTCACATTTGTAGATAATCACAGTAGATATCATCATCCTTATTTGGGGAAATGTGTAATCATAAGCACAAAATCATACAGCCAATAAGGGGCCAAATCAGAACCAAGATTTACTTCCTTTCATGAGTATCTTTGTACAGGACTACATGTCAGAAGAAGAGGTTATTTTTTCATGGGGGGGTGTTTTTTTTCCAATTAACATGTGACGATTTATGAACGACTAAAAGATCTAAACAGAGTTTCTTAAACTTTGTCTTTCTTGACATTTGGGGCTAGATAATTATAGGTTGTGGGGTTCATCCCCATGCATTGTTGGATGATTACTAACATCCCTGGCCTCTACCCACTAGAGTCCTGTACCAAGCTCAAGTTGTGACAACCAAAAAATGTCTCGATATTACCAAATACCCCTGGGGCAACATTGCTTCTATATGATATCACTGATCTAATACAACCAGGTTCAGTTTGTGTTATGAGAGAAACAGTAACTAAAGTACTCAACAGGGAGTACATATGTATGCTTTGTGCAGGTGTGTGCATGAACATACACATGCAGATGATGTAGAACTCTCCAGAGTCTCTGGCTTCTAGGAAACAAACCTTCCTAGCAGACACACACACACACACACAGCAGAGGTGGTATCTTCTTTAGTTTCTAATTGGGATCAAAGTTGGGTGTTATGTAACTAACACGAGCCTTTCATTAGCCAAGTGAGATATTTTTATTTTGCCATATACAAAAGTGATATTATTTCCTAAAAGCAGTTACAAAATACTTAGCTATAGAAACCCAATAAGTCAAACTGAATTTTCCAACAGAAACAGATATTTATTCAGAAAACATAAGAGATCTTTACCCCCAACAATGTATCAACAAGGGTGAGAACATCAATAGAGTTCTACATTCTTCCCTTGAATTGATTTTGTTTCATTTGCTCAGATGTTTCTTGGATTAACTTGACTAATGAATTTTCAAAATGGTTTATTCCCTTGATTACTTAGCCAAAGTCTGTGCTTAATTATGGCATTCTTTCCTAAGTACAGGTCTTTTATCAGATCATTTAAAAGCTGAAAAAGATTTGCTGATATGACATCTAAACAAAACCAATTTTTATAAAGGACACAACCAGGAAGGCAATGTGTGTGAATACTTACATAGCAAAACATATATGTATTCCACGTACATATAATAGCACATGGAGCCTGTCAAAATTATATGTGTCTAGAAATGTCTTACCACTTCTTTTTAAACCAAATTATTACTCATTTTATATATATATATGTATATATATATATATATATATATATATAGCTACATTGTACTCAAAATTGATAAAGCAGTGATGATAAGAACATGAAATATTTTATTATAGACTCATAATTTTAGAAAAATAAATCAACTTGGCTTGATATATTAAAAGGTGCCTCGGCCTTAGCCACCTAGCTCACTTGGCTGAAGTGTCATCCTGACACCCCAAGATTGTAGGTATGATCCCTGGTCAGGTCACACACAAGGAACAACCAATGCATGAATAAGTGGAACAACAAAGCAATAACTCTGTCTCTGTCTCTCTCTCCTGCCCCCCTCTTTCTCTTTCCCTTCCTCCTTCTCTCTCTAAAGTCAATAAATTTTAAAAAATCCTAAACATGTGGTACTAACTTTTGTTAATAAAGAAGTGAGCACCATTACAAATATACACACATGCACAGGCACATACACTATCATGTCTCCAAAGCACATGACATAACCTAAGGTTATTTCAAAATAACAAATCAGTTCTGGCTGGTGTAGCTCAGTGGATTGAGCACAGGCTAGGAACCAAAAGGTCCCGTTTCGATTCCCAGTCAGGGCACATGCCTGGGTTGCAGGCCAGGTCCCAGTGAGGGTCATGTGAGAGGCAACCATACATTGCTGTTTCTCTCCCTCTCTTTCCCCCTCCCTTCCCCTCTGTCTAAAAAAATAAATAAAATCTTTAAAAAAAATAACAAATCAATAACTCAAAACCAAAGACACAACTTTGTAATTTTATGTATCTTTTTGTATTCTTCTATAATTTGATTACTGTGGAAGGAGCTTTAATCTCATGTACTCTTATTATCCAAATGCTGGAGTATCGTTACCTCCTAATTATGTTACTAAAATGTCAAGCTAACCATATCGGAAAGTTTTGCATTCTGTCCACTAGATAAAAGAACCATGTGAAAAAAAAACACAGTAACATTTACACAATGGAATATTATGCAGCAGAAAGAAAAGGATCTCTTACCCTTCACGACAGCATGGACAGAGCTGGAGAGTATTATGCTAAGTGAAATAAGCTAGTCAGCGAAAGACAAATCATATGATTTCACCTATAAGTGGAACCTAATCAACAAAACAAACAAACAAAAGAGCAAAATAGAATCAGAGGCATGAAAACAAGGAACAGATTGGCAGGGACTGGAGGAGAGGGACAGGGGGATAAGGGAGGAAAGAAGGGGAAGAGCCTAGTTAAAGAACTAGTATAAATGACCCATGGACATCGACAACAGGATGGGGTCTGACTGTGGGAGCAGGTTGGGGGGTTAGGAGGGCAGAGGAGAGCAACGGGGGAAAATTGGGACAATTGTAATAGAACAACAATAAAAAAAACCCACAGTAAATCTAAATGCATAAGCCACTTACTGAATGCCATCCTATACAGAGCAGTGGCTGCAGAACATGTCTGCACACCTCTCAATGGTGTTTACCCATCTCTTTGGCAAAACTCATTTAATTTCAGAAAATAAATAAATACTAATTTTCATCCAGATGCCTATTTCAATTTATTATCTAGAGAGGTAAATATTCACAAAGGTGACATCCAAGTCAACATTGACCTTGAAGAATAATAAATTTTGACACTTACCAAAGTAACAAATTCACGAAGAACATATACCAATGTAAAATTCTACGTGGTATATTAACCATGAAAGAAAGCTAAAGTAACTCAGATGTATGTGTGTGTGTGTTTGTCTGTGCATATGTGTGTGCATATAATCTATATGTATATATACATAACCTTACATTATTTATTAATTAAATTCTATTAAGAATGAGAAGCAAGAATATTTAGAATTCACTTGGGATATTATTTTTGTATGTGAGCACTGTGTAGATCTACATGCAATGTGATTTTCTAATGAATGGTACTCTAAGCATACACTCAGGTATAAGATTACAATAAACTGTCCAATCAAAATCAGAAACCAAGACTGAATCCAGGCATTCAACAGTTTAATTTGTAACCTTTTACTACTTCTGGTCACATTAATTATTATTAGGGATCTTTGAGAGAATCTTAGTGATGGAGGCTAAGTTCTATTTCTCTCACTAAAGTTAGGAGTCAGAGGCATGAGATTACTGAGGGAGCATTAACCTATGAGCCTATATTGAGGGGCTTGCCCCAATATTTCCCCTAATTCAGGCTTGCTCTCTCTATCTGGGTTTAATCTAAGCTGTCTATGTTTTAATTAAAGTTATAAAGTTTTTTTTTTTTTCACTCACTGGATAGGTACATGAAATACTTTCTTTTCAAGAGGTTCCAAAGGGATATCTGGGATGGGAGTGGATAATTCAAGGCCCTTCACAAGATAACTTTTCTTTAAAAGTAAATACAGTTGTTGACATTAACTAACAAATTCTCTTGTCCCGAGATTTACACACAATAGCAACAATAAAAAACAGATTTGTGAAGAGCTAAAAACAGGTACCTGGGAAGAGGTAATATTAAAAATATTAATAACCTCAACAGACTGATGCAAACAGAGGCAGGTGTTATCTAAGCCCCCAGGGTGCACTTGTTGCAGCCCACCAGCCAAGCATCAGTGACTATTGATGGTACCCACCCACCTTTCCTACAAAACTAAGTGCCTAATCACCATTGGATGAAATGATGTACTTAGAGATTCTTGTACTTAAGGATAAGGTAGATGTCCTCACAGGGTACTACTGTGAATATCAGAGTGAAGAGAATGCCAAGTGGTGGGATTCTGTACCTCCCTGTCTCTTCTTCCCCAAAGCAAAAATCTTTGTAATTTGCATACTGAAATTCTGCACAAGACTTCATTTTGGAAACCAAAAAGTTCTGCTTCTGAAATAACTTTGAATATGGAGGCCTTATTCCTTGAAATGAAAATTTTTTTGAGATGGAACCCAGCATTTATCAATTGCCTCAGTGTGAACCATTTCAGTGTTCCCTACGTCCTTTCCTGAGAGTGGCATTGATAGAGAAAGAGTCAAGACTCTTAGGATACTGGGTTAATGAACAAATTACTCAGCCTCTCTAAATCTAAGAAAAGAAAAAACTGAAAAGGAGTACAGAAAGACACAAAGACAGACCTCACAACAAAGCCAAGAAATTGTGGAGGTCAAAGGGACAAATGCAGGAGAGCTGAGAATAAAGCAAAGAAGTTCCTGACTTGGCTTTCCACACAGCCTGTGATGAAAGGAGGTTCATACCTGGCCTGGTCCTCCTCTGTCAAGCAGGTACTCTGAGGCAGCAGGGCAGGTGCCTGGCATTGCACCTAATGTGTGATGAAGAATAATGGTATTGGGTATGTACTTGTTAACTGCCCTCCATCTATTCCCATCAGGTGAAAGGAGGTTATAGGCTGGATGTGGAATGACCTCTGCAGCCATAGACAGACAACAGAAGTGAATGTCATTTATCCCTTGCCGTAATTGAACCTGTGATCTAAATATCACTAAAAGGGTTTTTCTTATTAAAACCAACTTAAAAAATCATAATATCCATCTAACAATTTCTAGGACTGTTGAGGTATAATGCAGTGAAGAAAATACTGCATTAGTGAGGAAGGTCTGTAGGGAGCATGAAACAGGAATAGACATGCAAATAGTGGGCACTGATCATGCAGTCCACAGATGTTGGTTATAGGCATTGTACCTGGTCATAAAGAAATGATGACACAAACTTTAATGAGTAATATGATCAACTTTCACAGAAAATTTTTGTCATAGGAACATCTAGATGTGGGTGAAGGGGTGCCTGCAAGGTTAAAGTAACATGACTGACCTTCACACTGGGAGGACCCTGTAGGTCTACACTGGTAAGTCTTTTCTTATCATGCATCAGACAGAAAGATTGGTTCTGTAAAGTTGAGCATCTCCTCAAGTTTAAGAATAGCTCAGCCTTAGCTTTGGGTTTAAGGAAAATCATTTCTGGTGAAAAAAAAAATGTATGGATTTGAGTCAGAATATATTTACTCTAACCCCAGTGTTACCATCTTCTATCTATTTGATCTTGGTAAATTACCTAACAATCCAAGCCAGCACATTCTCATTCTAGAATATTTTAAATATTAAATCCCATGGGTTCTTATGCACTTTTTTTTTTTCTGGTGCACAACACTTCAATGGAAAAGTTTGAAAAGCCTTAGCTTCTACCAGAAAAGCATAAAAACAAGACATCTAGTAAACATTAACTGAAGCCAGCAGAGTGAAGGAAGAACAACTGTCCATAGGACTAAGGTGAGGAATAAAATAAGACCACATCAGTATCACAGGGTGTAGGTTTAGAAACAGTGCCAAGGAAAAAACACATTTCTTAACTTGATATCTAATCTCCAATGTTCCCGTATACCAATCTGCTGGTTTCATTCCTTTTGATTGTGTCAAAAGTTTCCTGATTGTTGTACAGTGAGAGACATTAATCTCTCTTTAATATCCTGATGAGCTCAGCCTGTTTCCAATCAGAAAGAATCTGTCCTCATTGGCCCAAATCCTGTCACTTAGCAGAGCTCATTCACTCAAAGGTCAACTGTTGATGTGACAGCACAATGCCAGGTGACTGTAATGGGTGCTGCTCAGCTCCTCCAAAAAGCTCCATTTCTCTTCACTAAATAAGCTTGTGGGTCTTCTTTCCTCCTGGGAACTGATAAGAGCTTCACCCTCCCATTATTGATTGACCAGAATCTGCAGCTCACACCGCAGTCAAGTGAGTGAGAACTGAAGCTGCCTACTGCTCCCCGATGAGAGGAGAAAGAGGGACATTATTCTTCTTCACCTGGGAGTCCTGGAAGGCATAAGTGGGGAGAACAAACTGAGAAGCTTAGGCCTGTGTCACTGTGTATACGTGGCCTTATGTCACAAATTAAGAGAATCAACTTTGCTCAACTATTTAAACATGGATATATTATGGAGCAGAATTTCAGTTTTCCTGAGTGTTTAAGATAAATTTCAAGAAACTATATGCTTCAGTGGCCACTTAAAGCTGAGCTCTCAGAATTCCCTGGGTTCACCTACACTCTTTTCTTCTGGAGATGTTTGAAAAGCATTAGCTTTGACTATAAAACATCAAAACAAGTCACTTAGTAAATGTTAATTGAAACAGAGTGAGGAAAGTTGTTGGAAGCCACCCTGCCTGGTTTCAGAAGCTGTTATCCCCCGCCCCGCCATGGCTAAGGCTGAGTGAAGAGACCTTGGGACCATAAGCCACTAAGGAGACAAAGCTTATCTCCCTGGATAGGGCACTGCCTCTTCCCCCTTTTACTTCACTCTTCTTGGCCCCAGGTGGATGACTGGCTAGCCAATGATAGGTAAGATTCCTCCAGGGAGGGACAACTAAGACAGGCATGGTCATGATGGGGCCTTCAGGGAAGGACTTAGGGGACTCAGTCCTCATTCTGTCTGCAAGAAGTCTCCTAATCTCTTGGCTGCCTTACTTCCCCTGCCTGACTTAAGCATGAAACAAAGCTGGAGGGTGGTGCAGCCCTGGACAGGAATGGATGGTTCCCAGGGGCTCTCAGGCCTAGGAAAGAATGTATAAAGTCCTGTGAAACCAGCTTTGCTAAGAATGACCTCAATTTTCAAATAAGCATCCAAGCAAAAGATTATTTTGTTTCCCAGAGTTTTCTGGCCCTTTAGCTATCTGACCCTGCTCAGAATAAGCCCTCAAAGTTCTTTGAATGTTATCTATTGTTTGATCCATACTGCCTCACAATGATTGACGAGCTCTACCTATATTCCTGTGCAAATTGAACCCAATAAAAGCCAACTGAGCGCCCTGGCTGGTGTAGCTCAGTGGATTGAGTGCGGGCTGGGAACCAGGCGGTCCCGGTTCGATTCCTGGTCAGGGCACATGCCTGGGTTGTGGGCCGGGTCCCCAGTGAGGATCATGTGAGAGGCAACCATGTGTTGCTATTTCTCCCTCTCTTTTTCTCCCTCCCTTCTCCTCTCTCTAAAAATAAATAAATAAAATCTTTAAAAAAATATTTAAAAAAAATTTTAAAAAAGCCCACTGAGGAATAGGCTCAAGGCCCTTCTCCTTTGAGAGATTGGCCACCTTTCCTCCCCAAGCAGATAATGTCTTGGTAGACTTATTCTCATCTGCAATGGCTGGGGGCTCTGCTGAACAAAGCTCCCCCACAGAAAGGGAGATAGCAAGTAGAGAAGGAAAAAACTAGCTATCTATCAACAATTGAATCTAAAAAAAAAAAAAAAAAAAAAAAAAAAAAAAAAAAAAAAAAAAAAAAAAAAAAAAAAAAAAAAAAAAAAAAAAAAAAAAAAAAAAAGAGGGAGAGAAAGAAAGACTGAGCAAACAAGAAGAACAAAGACAGAATCATGGATACAGAGAACATTTTGACGGTTTCCAGATGGGAGGGGGGTGAGGAGACTAGGTCAAGAGATGAGGGGATTAAGAAGTACAACTAGGTAGTTACAGAATAGCCATAGGGATGTCAAGTAAATATAGGAAATGGAATAGCCAAAAAACTTACTTATACACATGACCCAGGGACATGAACAATGATGGGGGGATTGCCTGAGGAAGTTGGGGGTGCTAGGTAGAGGAGGCAAAGTGAGAAAATCAAGACAACTATGATAGTATAATCAATAACACATAGTTTAAAAAAGAAAGTAGAGGGAAAGAAGCGGGGGAAGAAGACAGGAAAGGAGAGAGCATTCAAAACAAAGCACATTGGAGCAAGTGAAAGACATTGAAGAGAAGGAAGCAGAGAGAAAAGATGTAAGGAAAGGAAAGAGGTGCTTAATAAATTGAGCAAGAATAAAGTGAAGAGGCCATACTGCCATATCTTTGTTTTGAAGGGATGTTATTGTCTTTTGTTATTTCTGGAACTATGTGGTCAGCAATCCCAATCCTCCTCAACAACTGATTACAATGAGGCTTTTGCGAATGTATAGGGAAGTGCATGCACAGTATGCCTTACTTGAATGAATGAATGAATGAATGAATGAGGAACTTAATGGTGATATAAGCATTTTGAATTCCTTAATCATTGTACCAGCTCCTAATTTTTAATCCAACATTAATAAGAACAAAGGAACCCTTCTAGTATTTATTCATACCTAGCATGCTTTCAGTAGTACACACAGAGGAAATACAGGTCTCCCAACCTTCTGATTTGACCGCCATCTGTCTGAGTCCCCCACAGATGGAGGGCTTAGAACAATGGGGATACTTCACACACACTCCTGTTTGTGGTAACTGATTCTCTCTGAGTGTGTTCACAGACAACTCCCCATACTGCTGACACCTATGGGACCTGCTCAGGGTTCTGAAGGCAGTGTGTTTCTTACTTTTCCAGGTGAAGTTCTATTCTCCACTTTCTTAGGAAGCTTCCTTTGTGAGTTTTAAGCAAGCAGGTGCACTGGCCAAGGCCCAGAGCAGTGGCCATATCTTGACAGAGCCCAGGACTCAACTGAGAAATCCATATGGCCTTGTTTTCTGATTAGAGGGAGACAAGTTCTGCCCAGCATCCTTCTGACACAGGAATTAAAATAAGAACAAGTTTCTATTTGCCTTGGCAATCACTCAGCTCTCTGAATACCCAAATGAAGGGAAAGTGGGCCATTCTTTCTTTGCTTGAGAATGGAAATGCAGTTGTTTTTGCCCTAATTAGTATTGAGAGAATCTATGCTGTTGAGCTTGATTAGTAATAATAATAACAGGTATGATTATTGAATGTCCACATCATGTGCATTTTAAACAGTGACTCATAGTTACACTGATGCTACAAAGTCCATAGTAGTATACATAGGAAATATTCTCCAAGTGAGAACTAATTAAACCCAGATATGTGTGGCATATTCCCTTTTCACCACCCTGTACCACCTCTCATATGTCCACCCGGTATATTCTCAGCCTTGTAAATGGAGGATCAGCCTGGGCAAAACCAGGAAGCTGAAACATTTGTCTTAGACATGCTGAACATTCTATTCTTTGTTCTTCCCCAACTCAGAACATTCTCTTCCCCTCTTTCAGATACCTAGTACTCTCTCTTCTATAAGCTTCTCTTCTGCAAATGGTCTATTTCTCTCAGCCAAGTATGGTTAAGTATAGATTTACATTCACATATTTTTTTTTCTCCCAGTGAGACTCTGTGTCATAATGTTTATCTCCAATGAACTGAATAGCTTTCCCCCATATTTACAGCTTCAGGGGACTAGCAGAGTTAGCAGAAGAGTTGTTTGGGGACAGATGGGTGGGGGTGTTATAATCAGGTGGGTTTTCCCAAGTGCCAGTGGGTGGCAGATGCTTGTCAGCTCTGCCCTCAGAATAAGCTTTGTTGAGAGACTTCACATTTGGTGATTGTGCCCACATAGTTTCGCAGGACAGCACTGGATCCAACAGACTTTTTCTCCTCTGCTCTCACATTTTATGACAATCATGAGCTCAGATAAAAGCCAGCAGTAACACCCAAAATACATGGCCACATGACAGAGAGGAATGGGGAAGAGAGGAAGGAAAAATGTGAGGGTGGGGGGAAGGGAATGGGAGGAAGGGAGGGAACTGAACATATACATTAACAGTAGTCTCGACTAACACCTACAAGCATCTCTCTGTTAGGCAGAATTCCTTAGACTGTCTTCAGAGGAATATTTCTGCTCCCAAAGGTAGATAGTTAAAAATAACATACATCATGGGTGGTGTTTTGGAATTTCCCTTTGCTTTCTTTCTATCTTCAACTTTACTAATGTCATCCTTTAAAACTCAATCAATTCAGCTGATCCAGTGAACAGATGGCATTAATCAACCCCCAAGAATATGCACAAAGCAATTAGAAATGTAGAGACATGGAATTTATGCCAGCAAATCAAACACTAATGACAGCAAGTCAATGTGGCACACCCAATTCCCCTTGTTTCTGTTTCCACTGAGCAACCATGGACGGTTGCTCCCTGTTCACCCCCACCAGAGGGGGAGTGAAAATGGGGATGTGAAGGTTTAATTACAGGTCATTTAATGACTAGTTCTCACTCTGTGGACAAAAAACATCATAATTTACAGACTAGAAGATGCTGAATACAGACAGTGTATGCTCTATTGTGTCATGCAAATATAAAATATACTGCACTGAGAACAAGGTCATTTGGTATTCTGAGAGTAAAACTTCATTTTAGAGAACAGAGCACCTTTTCTAGCATCTATAGCTCTCATATGTCAAAAACAATGGAAGCAGGTATAGAATACATTTTAACCACAAACCTGTGCCTTCTGTGAGTGTACTAGCTCAAATATTTCTATTTTTTTAATTTACTTGGCCATTATTTTCTTTCTAATTCTTTGTAACCTTTGAAGATTATGAAACTTCCTTCTTTAGGCCCTTAGTAATTATCATCTGAGCTATTGTATTAATCTCTTAACTGGTTTTCTTACTATTAGTTTTGGTTCATTCTAGTCTATTTTCCATAGTAAATTTTTAAAAACAGAAATCTGATTATGTGTAGCTAATTACATGTACAAAATCTTTCAATGACTCTCCATAGCTTTAACAGTAAAAATAAAAGAGCCTCAGGCTTGCCTGTAGTTTCTTCTTCTATCCCTATGCCTCTGAGCCACTCCTACATATCTCAATCCCATGCTTTCACACAGAAAACCTAGAATAATCTCTCTGCATTTCTCCAGCTAATAAAAGTGAAGTCTGACTTTAAGTCTTGAGTTACTTGTTATTTTTCCAAGAGAGCTTGCCTTGATGTCCCAGTCACTTTGAAATTCTCTTTTGTGCCTTATATTATACATTGTTTAACATTGTCATAGCATTTATCACTTTGACATGTTCAAAATTTTATTTTTCTAGCTGCCCCAGTTCAAAGTTTCTTGAGGTTATGGACTATATCTCCTTGGGCCTCTTTATTTCTCTGGATTTATTTTTAAGAAAACACAAAAAAATGAGTTTTGGAAAGAGAACTTTTAGTTGGGACTCATTTCTTCAAAAAGTTTTTCAAGTGAGTAACACACACAAACCATTAACACTTAAATCTTCTCCCAGCCACAGTTTGATAAGATGACACTGGAGACTCGGTAATGTTATCAGAGTAATATTGTAAGTTTGCGATTAAAAAAGATCTTTCTGGGGATTTATTACTAGAACCCAATTAAATAGAACATAAACTTTTCCATTTATACTGAACCCTGGACTATGAAGACAAGTTCTTATATATTTGTAAATCTACAGTCTGTATAGGAAACACTCATTAAGACTACAAAAGCAAGTTAATAAAATTAGCTCAAACTTTGTACTGAGATCAGAGGGATGCAGCAGCTTTCTGGGTTAGGAACCAACGCTTGACACACATGTCAGTAACAAGGTCCTGGAAACATACAGCATGTGTGAGTGCAGGCCCACTCACCAGCTCTCGAGTCCAACAAAATGATCTGAATGTCTGCTCTTTCATGGAGCAGCCCACGTGCTAATTACTTCTCAGCATCTCCAAAGGCAGTAAGTAATATTTGTTTAAGAAACAAACATTAAACAAGTAAATTCAAACAGATTCTAGCTACAGAACCACAGAAGTATTTTAACTTAGAAATAAAAATAGTTGGAGACCATTCACGTGTTATTTCATCCATTCTTTTGTTCAATGTTTTAGTCATTGAATATAGACATTCAAATAAAATATGATAATTAGGAAACTTGCCTTTTAATCAGGTAGATAAAGTTTATAAAAAGCACTATAGAAATGTAATAGTAATGTATAAGAGCAACTGACCCAGCCTGAGAAAAGTGTGTGTGTGTGTGTGTGTGTGTGTGTGTGTGTGTCTAGAGTTGGGACAAAGTAAGAGAAGATAAAAAATGGGAAAGGATATTCTAAACTAAGCAGACAATATAATAATAATAAATGATGCCAGGAGATATGAGAAAACATGGTTTGTTTGTTAAATGTGAAGGAGTTCCATAAAGTTAGAAATTAAGGGATGGGGAAATAGTAATCAAGATGTAATTTAGTATTAAGCAGTGCCAGATCAGGACCAGCCTTGTACTTGGAAAAGGAGCTTATTATACCTGCTATTTAATGAATATGTTTGCTCTGACATCTATAAACTGACAAGACATGGCACCAGTGGGGGTACCTTTCATGGTATCTGTGTGTGTATCTGTGTGTGTGTGTGTGTGTGTGTGTGTGTGTGTGTGTGTGGTCACAAGTCTTCATCAAGACTATGCCCTTTTCTTATCAAGTTTTTATGGAAACTAAAAAAAAATAAAGCATCTGGTGCATGTAGGATATGAAACTTCTTATCTTTGACCATTATGATATTTGGCCTCTTATATCAGATATTGATTCCAAATGTTTGGTTGTTTTCAAAGGTATGACTTAGGAGTTTACTCTGGTGGAAACAGTGATCTCCATGGACTTTGCTAAGGATAGAGCTACAGAGACTAACCATAGGAATCCCAAGGCAACTTCCCACAATTGCTCACACAGAAATTAATTTCATATCTTGCAAAGAGTGTGGTTTTTAGAGATATTGATTTATTTCTTTTAGCTTTATGGTCCTGGAAAAATTATTATCTTTTATTAACCTTAAATTTACTCATCTGTAAAGTGAATTTAATAAAGTCTACCTAGCGGTGTTGCCTGGACAAATTTTACACAAACAGTGTTGCCTGATCTGGCACTGGACATATGTGAATTTAACATATGAAGAGAGAGACACAAAGTGCACATCAGTTAGCAGAAATTAAAACCGTATTATATTGTTATTCTTATCAATAAAATTGCTTAACAATTTGGAGTACAATCATCCCAGAAGTATTCAAATGGAATGACCAATAGGCAACATCAGCAGTTAAAAATGAAGATACATTATGATGAGATAGGTCCTTAATAATTATTTGATCCAACTCCTTTACTTAATATACCAAGAACATTAGGATAAGTCAGTAACTTTTACAAGGACACCATCCAGACAGTGTCAGAGCTTTGAGGAATGAAGACAGCTTTCTTATCAATCAAAAATGTCATTATTGGCTTTAAATAAGTACACCAAAGTTTCAAAATAATGTACTACTGATTGAATGACTATTCTGGCCTTTCAGATAACTAGACCCCTTCCCTACTTTCCTACATAACAAGAATAATTGGCTCATGCATAAAAGACATATTTCAGCAGATTTCTGACATATAAGCTAAAGGGCTTTGGATCACGTACTAAAGGTTTTTAGAAACATTTCAAACAATATCACATTACTTTGTTTTGTAAAAAGTGGCACTGAAAAATAAGGCAATGCAGTAAAGAAAACTGGATATCACTAAAGAAAAAAGGGCAAGGGCAAGAGGAGCAGGGAAAAATAAAAACTTGCAATTTAAAGAACATTTTTCATTAGATTGAAAATAAGGGGGGAGCTTATTCTTATAGAAACAGTCTTTCATAACTCTGCACCCTTTTTTTAAAATTATAGCCTAGTTTTTCCTTTACATTTTCCATAGTGGAAACAGGAATCTGGTTTGGCAGGGGGTCAGGGAGTGAGGGGGGCTATGTTAAAATAAATGAAAGAGCTGGCTGGTATAGCTCAGTGGATTGAGAGCAGGCCTGTGAACCAAATAGAAATGAAAGAGAATTCATATGATAGATTGTCAAAACCAAGCACATTCAACCATGGGAAAATTTTTAGGACTCTTCTAAATGAACATTATATACTTTCTTTACTTCTGATGACTACAAATACCACAAAAAGTATACCACTAACACTTTCCTGTTGAAAGAAATTGGTCTGAACTTTATCTATATAATGCTGTCATTGATTGTGTTTGTGCATAAACTTCAGATGACTGAAGCTATAGTGCATCTCTTTATTTGAAGATATCTGTGAATATAATTGGCATCCTTGTATATTTCAGGTAAAGTTCTGTCATGAAATGGTTAGAATGAAGAGTTTTGCTTGTTTGTTTGTTTTATTTCTCAAGTCTATTATCTGTGTGAACCTAATATGTAACAACAAACAGATATTTCAACTGACTCACTGGTAAAAAAATAAGGCTCTTTATAATCACATAACATCTGACTATTGTTAAAAAAAAATAAAGTGAACAATGACCCTATTAGTGTCCCGTGCATTCCTCTTATCTTCTGAATGAAAGTTCCCTCATTATAATGATCTTTCAGCATACCTAATATTTGATGAATCTTCTCAGTAAAAGATTAAGCAGTTGTTCAGTATGGGAGTAGATACATATCTCAATTGCTATTTTATACCCAAGCATGCGAACACAGGAAGGTTGCATAACCCAAAGGGTATTTGATATCTTAGTTGTGACATAAGTAGAACTAGAACTCTACAGCATTTCAAACTCCTGGTTTCACTTTAATCAACAATCAAGTCACATCGTTTCTGCTTGTGTCAAAGGAATTGATATTATATATAAAAGGGTTTTTCATTTAACACTGGCTTATTATATCTTCATTTGAAATTAACTAATTCCCTCAGGGTAACTCCAAAGAAAGCGTTATAGCTATTTAATATCCTGAAAATCTGGAATGGGAGAGTTTCCAGAGTTTTATTACTGGTTGGTAATTATATTCTCTGCAAAAGTTCATAATATCTATACTGTATCTGGCATTCTAACCTGACTTCATTTTAATGTTGTTTAATTAGTAATATTTAAAATCTATAGTTGGGTAAGCATTCATTTTTCCTCTGCAGATAAATGTCCAAGTTTTTGTAAGATTATGAGAAAATTAAACACACGCAAACATCATACACACAACAATAACAACAACAAATTATTTGAAGAATGAAAACAAAAGTTGCTTTTACTTGAATAAAGTTCACAGGCATACTGATACCATGGAGCATCTCGGATAACTAATCCATTTTCAAAGCTACTGTCACAATGACATGAAATATTATTTCAAAATATACTAAGAATAAACTTGAAAAAAGAATTTCCCCAAATAATTTATAAACTTGTACAAATTGACTGTTCTTCAACTTATGCATATGAATGTTAATGGATTATAATAGATGGGAAACCAAAGCCCTATATTTAATGGATGAAGAGTGTAGACAATAGATGTCCAGAAGAACTGTGGAATGTTCTTTTTTTTTATTTTTCCTTAGAGGTTCTACATCACAGGTTCTGAAGACTACCAATACCTACTGAGTTCAGAAGCAATCTTTTGATGCTAGTTAATTGTTCATTGAATTAATACATTTTTCAGCATAATAAAAACATCGTGATTCTTTAAGAACATTGACCCCAAAATATTTAGCAAAGAGGGTGCATTCAATTGAAATGTTGATTGAAAATAAGGAAATTAAACTGTCGGCGATGAAATATTAAAACTCATTATCACAAACTTTCATTTTAAATTTCAGAATCAGCCTTATTGCTGTATCAGTTATGATAAGTATGAGCCCTAAATCCATGCCATCGAGATTTTATAGGCATTATTATAACATATTAACCATAATTCAATTAATTTACAGAAAATGCCATTCAACAATTTATATTTTTCCTTGCTCTCAAGAAAATGTACAACATAAGAAATCTCAAATCCTGTTCCTATAGAGTATGTTCTATCTATTTTATCTTTACTCCTCCTTCCATCTTTGTATATCTTCAGAATATTCAGTATTTTCAGATAGGTAAGTGTGCTAAAGGAAAACCGTCTTTCTCTGCCACACCTTAGCATCATTAGGATGATACTGACCTCTAGTGTTGTTATAGGAGGTGGAGAGACTAGCTCAGCACCATGCCTAACTTCCTCTTACTAGAGGACTTAGATTTTGTTGTTGTTGTTTCCCTAAAGTACCCTGGGGACAATTTCACTAAGAGAAGAAAAAGGAGGAGGAGAAGCAGGTCAGGGAGGAGGAGGAGGAAGAGAAAAATCAGATTCTAACTTGTCCTTACCTGTTTTCTGAAATAATTTCTAAACTAAGGGCCTTTGGATCCCCCCTTTTAGAGAGGTTGACCTCTTCAGTACAGTTTTAGATTTCAAACTTAAATAAAGCCTTTATAAGCCATTAACACTAACTATAGATTCTGAATCTCTATAATTTCCAATCAGAGAGAAACATTCGCTCTACTTTGAACAGTTTCAGTAAATAACAATTGTCTAAATCTCTTCTCTTGAAGCATAACTCTGGGTTGACTATCTTACTCAAGGCCTTCTCAGACCTAAGAAAGGAGTGAAGCAGAGGGATTCATAGAGGTGAGTTGTCTTACTACCTTTATCTAGCAATTTTGGTTCAGATTACAACAAATAATATTAAAATGTACCATTATGATTAAATAATTCTGAAGTTCCAGAGGGTTAGCAGATAGTGGAGCAAGCCCAGAAACTTGAGGGACCCTGGTAAACCATCTTTGTAAAAATGCAGATGGCTTAATTTAATTCTTTCTCATTTAGGAGTTTCCAGAGCTGGAAAACTTCCCATTCTCTGCCTAGAGTCAGCTAAGCAACTGAGCTTAAATCTCTGATGGTTCTAGAAATTTATTCAAGTTTGACGAACTGAGTTCTTTAAATACACAGCGCAGGTGGAGGATCCCCAGGTGTCCAGCTTCCTGCCTATTAAATTAAATGCTCTGCAGTTGCCGAGGTTAGAGCTTGGAAAACAGAGTGTACATTTAGTGCGCACTCATTTGGCACAAAGATTTTGGAGGTGCGGTGTGCATCAAAGCTCTTGCCCGTGTAACAGGGACAGCCATGGATCTTGTGGTTTGACTACACTGGGCCATGACTCTTAGGCCAAAACTCCCAGTTCTGTTAAACCCATAACCATTGGTTGCAAGATACCCCAACTGGAGCCTTTTGCCTAGCAGAAAGCTGAGAGCCCTTTATTGTGAGGCACTGAGCATACTGCAAACCCCAGGCAAGCAGCATTCAGAGATGAGCTGCGGTCACCCAGTGTGGTGCCTGGGAGAATCTCTATCCCTGGAGCTCAGCCCCAGGCGGCGCAGGCAATCTGAACCAGGGGCCTTCTGGGGAAAAGCCCTGTCTGAGATCACACAGGCACGGAACAAGGAGCTAGCGGGAGGCTTAGGGAAAAGACCCCTCCCTTCTTCCCTGAACTTCGATATTGGGGTGAGGGCAGAAAATCCAGCGAGGCTGGATCATTGGAGCTCTGCTAACTTTTGGGATGGTTAGAGTGATGGAACCACGCTAACCAGCATCGTTTTCCTTTTCATCTGCTCAGAGCAGACACAATTGAACACGCTTGTCTTTCCAAATGCTAACGTTTCCCACCTCACTTATCCACCCTCAGCTCCTGATGGATACTTACAATTTGTCGCTGTTAATCCTAGATGCCACAAGCTGGAGAATAGCAAAGTGAAAAGGCTGATCAGCCGTGGTACAGAATCCATTTCCCCTGAGTAAGCGGTCTCTTCCAATCGAATCCCAAATTCGCAGACGCCCGCCGCGGCTTCTTGCCTATCTCTCCTCGGCACCGCTGACCCCTTCCCACCCACCCCTCGGAGAAGCACTGGTCGCTTCACTCCATCCCGCTCCCAGACGCCCTACCAAACCGTAGCTGATCTTCTCCGAGCTGAGGCTGGAGCTACAATCCCCACAGCCGCCGCTAGCGGTGCTCGCCAGCCTCGCCACCTCGCCCTCCTCTCCCCCTCCTTAAAGATGCAAATCCAAATCCAACTGCAACCGCAGGCGCCCACTCGGTGGATGCCGGAGCGGGAATCTACACCCGGCAACCGGACTGCTCCTTATAGGCGCGCCCGTTGCTCTACGCCGCCCCCGCTCGGCCCGCCCAGCGCTCGGCTCTTGGTAGGGGGCGCCTGGGCACAGACCCGCGATCCACTGCCGCCCCGCGTTGCCGGGCGCTTCTGTCCCCGGGGCGGTAGTAGGGAGAGGGGGATAAGGGGGACCAGAAGGGGATGGGGAAGGGTGCCCCTCCTCTCCCCTTCAGTCTCTCTTCCCTCCCCGACCCCAAATTTGGGGGTGAGTAAAGGTAGTGAAATTTAAACCAGGCTTTGGAAGAACGCTGCTGCAGGGATACTAGGAGTTGGACGACAAACACATTAGCAAGAAGTAATATCCCATGAAAAGATTTACAAAGAATTAAGGATAAGCTTTGTTGTTGTTATCGTTTTGTTAGGAAACACTTGAATAATGCGATATTATTTACCCTGTGCCCCCCCCCCCGTGTGGAAGTCTGATGGGTACTGATGATGCTGAGGTTTCTGATTTAGTGATTTTACATTCTGCCTGCCATTCCGCATCCAGCTACCTTCGCTCATCCTTTCACCGCGGAGCCATCTGCTCTTCTCGCTGCGGGCACGTCGTTTGGGGCAGGTGCGCTATGCTTTAGGTTTTCGAGCTCAGGTGTTCGCTGGCGCCTGAGGAGGTGAGAGAGACAAATTGGGTTTAGTAAGGATGAGAGGCTGGGGATCCTGACTAGCTCCTAAGATTTCACAACTGAAGGGTCTGCTGGAAAGATTAAAGTTAAAAAAAAAAAAAAAAGAAAGAAAGAAAGAAAGAAAAAAAGCGTAGTTTGGGTTTCTTCCTACAGGCTTTCTGGAGGTTCTGTCTTTGGCGTCTAGTTCACATCTGGTGACTCTCCTGCTTTACCATAAATCGATTTATTTTATTTTTATTGGAAGCTGTCAGGAAGCCATCCAACGTTAACAAAATGAGGGACCACAGTGATTTGTCCTGGTGAACCTTCAATCAAGTTGGGGTGGAATCATTTCGGAGGAAGTTGATGTCTCCCTCCCTGCTCCCAAGCAGTAGCAAATATGCAGGCTTATTTTACAGGATAGATTCCTGACAGCCTGAGGTCTTCAGCTGCCAGCTCACTGCACAGCTACAGCCCCTGCAGGAATCCTGAGGTTAACCTGTGGTTTTGCTTAGAGCCGAACTCATATCATTGGAATACTAAAAGACACTTGAATGACAATTGGATTAGCGACATTGCTATTTCATTAGAGAGTCCTCTCACTTGTTAAGTAAATGATCCTCAGTCTCTAACTTCTAGTTGAAAAAAAAAAAAAAAATATATATATATATATATATATATATATTTTTTTTGTTACTAAATTCTTGAGCCACGGGAAGATGTCTCTAATGCAAGCTTTAGTTGTGGGAGAAAGGCCATACCAGGAGATTGTGAATCACAAGTTGCTGTCCTATTGGCAGAGGCCTGGTGAGGGAGGGGCTGGAATTCAAAGTCCAGCTCCTTGGGCTTTCTTCTCCTTCTGAGGGCCCCACAGGACTGCCACCCTAACCCTGGCCTTTAAGGATCCCAGGTTTAAAAGCACTTATGTGGCCAGTTTAATCATACTAGAGTCTAGGTACAAACAAACAAACAAACAATGAACCATTATCTAGCTTTATATGTTCTTTAACATTTAGATACTTTAAAAGGCATAGTGTATTGCAATGTAAATTAAGTGCCTTCTACAAAGTTACTTTATCCCAACATCCCCCATCAAACCTAGAAATAAACACTTGTTTTTTATTCCTATAAATTGTGTTTTTATACATTTACCATACCTATTTACATTTTTAAACAGTGTGTAGTATTATTTTGATTGCATTTAACCAATGTATAAATGACATCATATTGTTTCATTTTGCACCTTGCAATTTACTCAATGTTGTATGTTTTTAAATTTGTTCACTTGGATACATATAATCCTAAGTCTTTCATTTCAACTGCTGTATTATATTTCATTTTATGAGTACACCATAATGTATTTATTAATTCTGCTTATTAATTTACAGATTATTTCTGGGTTTTTTCTCAATATAAATGATACAGTCTTATACCTATTTCTTATTTTTTCTCAAATATGTATTTGGTAGTAAATGTTTTGACAGAACATGCTTAGAAAATTTTTACATTCAATATTAGTGGATATTGGCAGTTTCTCTATAAAATGGTGGTAGCAGTTCACACCTCCTCTGACACCAGCAGTGTGTGAGATTTTTCCTGCTTCACAGCCTTGCCCACTCTTCAGGACCTCTCTGGTTACAAACAGGAAAATGATACCCAGATAACACGAGCCTAAAGTCACCGAGGATAATGGTCCATTATATCATCCCACTTTCTACACCTCTCAAAAAAACTGTTCAGTTAAGCCCCAGCTGGTGTAGCTCAGTGGATTGAGCGCGGGCTGGGAACCAGAGGGTCCCGCTTCGATTCCCAGTCAGGGCACATCCCTGGGTTGCGGTCCAGGTCCCCAGTGAGAACCATGTGAGAGGCAACCATACATTGCTCTTTCGCCCTCCTTTCTCCTCTCTCTGAAAATAAATAAGTAAAATCTTTAAAAAGAAAAAAACTGTTCAGTTAAATAAACTTTCAAAATTGTGGAAGATACTGTGTTTATTTTCTGACAGAATGACTTAAAATGAATCTGTGTCAATAAAATGTGCTTGGATTATATATTAAAAGGCAAACAGGGAAATTGGTTGCATGAAGCCCCCAAACCTGTGAATGATTTTCAAATTATTAGTAAATATTGGAACTCGGCATTTATGGATGTCCATATGCAGACCCAGTGTATAATATATAAACTGTACCTACTTTAAAGTTCTATTTACAGTTGTAGCTTTTTTCTCTCTCAAGCACACCTGTTCTCAGAGTAACTTTGAACCTTATGCAGCAGACATTTGTCTAAGATTTGTCTAAATGTTTGTTAACGTTTCAGCAAGAATATTGCAGCCCTGAATGAGGGGAGGGGCAAACAACTGTTTCTGTTACATGAAACAATTCCATCTTCTGAGGGCATTTTGTCAGCAAGATTTTATTAGCTTTAGAATACTAATACTATTAAAACTGTTTTCAGCCTGATTGATATTAACCTATTGAAATTGTGTTCTAAACCTTTTAGTCTGATAAATGTTCCTTTTGACCAGTGTAATAGAAAGAAGCAAAATAATCTCCCTTTTTCCCTCATGTTGACTGATATAGAAAAAAATTCATACTTGCAGAATGCCTTGTTTTGTTTTGTTTTGGTTTTTTGGGGGGAGTGTCTTGTTTTGAACAGGCTTAAAAATTCTGCATAGATAGAACACACTGGTGGCCAATAGGGAATGGGAAATTTTTATGTCCCTTTCATTTTCCCTTGAGAACTCCAAATTTTTTCTCCTTAAAAAAGTAGTAACCTTTTATCAACTGGTATCTTAGCCTTCAAATATTCAACAAGTATCTTGTCTCATTGATTTTGTAACTCTCCTGCGAGACATATAGAATTTCTATAAGACATATAAATCCCATTTTACAGACTGGATCCTAAGGACAGGAAAACTGACATGTTATATACCATACAGAATTAATGGCCTCAACCATATAGCACTTGAAAATGAAAATTTCCCATTCTATTTCCTTTATGTTTAGAAAGCAAATAGTTAAAACTCACTGTGACATGTGAGTACCTGATATATATCAAAAAAGTCTGCACAGGTTGCAGTAGGCCACTCTGTTTTGAATATCAGTGCTTTGCTTTTTCAACCTCAACTATTATATGTTGTAAGGACTGAAGAATGACTTCTTTTGCCACCCATATCTTCAAAATAAAGTTTTTAAAATCTTGATGTAGCAAAAGGTTAATTAATTATTTTTCATTTATTCTTTCTTTTTCTAATGTTTTAATCTTATTCTTGTTTTGCTTTCCCTTTTTATATTATGTGGCCAGTAATATACAAAACCTATAGGTATAAGAAATGGGGAAAATGTTCTGCTATCATAGAACTAAAAATGATTTGGGAAAATATAATATAAACACATTAAAAAATTAAGCTAAGTTGGCATGTGATTAAGTTCTACATGGTTCATATCATAAATGCTGTAGGAGTTTGTAAATTGACAAAGATTGCTTCCTCTGGGAAGGAAAATTTGAAGTTACCATAATGGAGTGGTTCTTTGTCTCTCTGGAGTTAAAGGAATTTCAGTCACCCTGGGAAATAAAGCCTGTTATTCAAGTCAGGCTAAGTCGGGTGTGTTTGCCTTAACAAGAAAGTCAAGTTTTGCCCCAGCTGGGTGGCTCAGTTGGTTGAAGTGTCAACCTGTGCACCCTAGGCTTGCAGGTTTGATTCTCTGTCTGGGCACATGCCTAGGTACCGAGCTCCATCCCCCATTGAGGTGAGTGCTGAAGGTGGCCAATTGATCTCTCTCTCCCTCTCTCTCTCTCTCTCTTTCTCTTTCTCTCCACCTCCTTCCTCTCTCAAATCTGTAAACATATCCTTAAAAAAAAAAAAGGAAAGTCAAGTCTTAGGGTAAGGAAGGCAAAAGTTGTTGCTGAAGAGTAGACTTTTCTATTAAGGCAAATGGATTTCAGCCAACTGTTGAAAAAAACATCACTTGAGCTTTTCACTACTACTTCTCTCTCCTAGTCTACCCCGGACTCAATCTTGTCATCACATACTCATCCTTGATACCAAAACGTGTTGTCTGCTATTCATCTATCTCCTGTGAATAGAACAGCATTTAAAAAACCTTTACCTGTAATGCATGTTTCTCAGCTGTTTAAGAATACTAGTTTTTCTTTCTCCTATGAACTTCTCCTTCCTAACTGGCTAAGTTGCATTCACCATTCAAGTCTAAATTTAGCTAATACCTCTTGAGTCTTCATTTGTTACTGTAATGTTTCTGTTGACATATTTTCCTAACTCTGAGTAATATAGCAGTTAGTACTCAACTTTGAGTCTTTAACATAGGTAGAAATGTATGATGAATGTATGAAGGTAAGAAATGTATGATGAATAAATAATATAAGATATAAAAAGGTCTTGTCAACTTTCCTAGAGGTTATATTCCGCCCTCCCTGCTATGCATACATCTCAACACCGTCCAGGCATTTTACCAGATTCAGAGGTTCCTTTGAGGGCATTTGTCCTTATTTACAATGGAAATCGAGGTGTCAATTTTATGGATAATCAATAAGAATGCAATTTAGGATAATATCTTGACAGTTCATTCTACTAGCCATATATTTTTCAAATACTTGGATTTATTTTGTGGGAGGATTTTACCCTTAAAGTATATATAACTATGTTTGTACAAATTCAGCCATATCATATTCAGAAACATACATTTTTAAAAAAGCTTTCTTCTCTAGTTTATTTCTGGCTCTCTCTGAAGGAAGTTGTTCTTACAATCACTGAGAAGTCATTTGTGATATATGTCTTGTTTCAGAAGAAACCTGTTTGGAGTGCTTTAATGAAAAGAGTTCTGAGCTTAGAATCGGAAAATGTATTAGCCTTGGCTTTGCAGCTTACTAGGTATGAGACCTTGAGTATACAAATTGGTCTCTTTGAGATTCAGTTTCTACACCTATAAATTGTGAATTGTGATAATCCCTGGCTTAGGTATTTTTGCATAGTGAATAGAATAGCACTTGTAGATATTTTTTTGTTATACAGTCACAACTTATAAGCTCAAGGGAGGCAACTTATTCAGCCTCTAACCACTGGATTTCTTATGAATTTCACTTGTCAGTTCATCCTTAGGGTAAAAATATATGCACATGTCCAAAACATTATCTCTGCTATAGGAAATATGCACAATTCATTACTCAAAGGCATCACAATAATTTTAAAAACCAACATTTAATCATTGAGAAGCACTAATGTTGCTAGACATATATCATTTACTTTTGTTTAAATGTGTGCTTAGATGAGGTGGCCTGTCCTGTCTTTACAATTTTTATGTGCCCCATGATTTTTAAGTGAGAGGGTAATATAAACATAAGTCATATATGCTGATAGGTGAGAAATAATCAAATACTATATTTTTCAAGTCCATGGAAGTGGCAGGAATTATTGTTTTTTTAATCAACAGCCATTTCAAATTCTTCCTTGGCTGCAAAACAGGTTGGGCAAGGAATCATGATTTGACTCAACCTTCTAGAGCAATTACTTTTCCCCTTGGGAGTGATTATCTGGTACCTGCAGTGTGGCCCAGTTCTGATCAACAAAGGGAAAGAAAGTTTGTTCTCTAGGAAGAATAAGAAGAATGTGAATAAAAATTCTATCATCCCTGAAGTTTTCCCCAGAGTATGGACTGTATCTCATGAATACATGAGGTTTGTATCTATAGTAGCCAACTTGGAATCATGAGGAGATAGATGGCCAGGACAATGATATGGCAAAAAGCAAAGAGGGAAATTTTTGTAGGTCTTAATTGTAGCAGAGTTAACTTTTGCTCCAGAACAATGAAATGTGTGTGTTGTTTAAGCTACAGCTAGTTCATTTCTCTAGAGGAAAAATAAAACGATATTTATTAAATATCAAAATGAGATAGGAATTTTGACTTTTTGTTGTTGCCATTGTTGTTTTTCATTTGTTTAGAATTCATGGTATAGTTCTGAAAATGTATTACTAGCTACACTGGGCAGATAAAGATACTGAGATTCATGAAATTTAAATAACATTACCCAAAGCATAAAGCTATTAAGTAGAAGTGCAGAGGTTCTGATTGCAGAATCTTGGCTAATTATGCTATTATGCAGCACCACAAATGCTCATAAATGACATATATCTAATTCTCTCTCTCTCTGCCCCTCTTCTCTCTCTACTCATTAAACCTGCCCACTTGAAGGCAAACGTATTTTGACAACTTGATTTCTACTTGACAAAAAATATGTTAGGTTTAGGGTTACTGATACCCTGCTTCTGTCTCCCAGAGAATAGTTATCTCTGAAGTCAACCTGGTATTAGTAGGTTTGTTAAAGAGAATTAATGAAGAGCAGCATGAATCTGTTTGCCTGGTGCTCAACTGATCATTGTGTAAGTCAGATTGACATCTGAACATGAACATAAGATGTGATGACCAATACTATGAAAACTTATTTTTACAAAATGTTTATGTTTTCCATATGTTTTGATGAATAAATTATTTGGAGGGAGAAAGAGTTTATTTCAAAGGCTTTTTTTTCATTATGTAACCTAATTTTCAGTATATATGCCCTTTTGTCGTTTTTACATTTAAATCACCATAGAAAACACAGTGAAAAACATCTATAATTAACTTTTTATTAAGATTTTCAAAATGGTGGAATGAGTGTTACCCTAGAGCCAGCAGGGGTGTGGTTACTAGTAGGAAAAAACAAGCAAACAAACACACAGAAAACAAACTAGATTTGAAGCAGTTGTGTGGGAAAGTTGGCCAGCTGATGAACTTTTGTTCATTTGGGGACAGGCGAGAGAGTATGTAAGAAGAGATAACGAAACAGAAAAATAAATATTTACTTAATGTTTTACAGCTCCAATATTATGTCTATTCGGACATCATGCAAGACCAAGAATAAAAGTTTATAATTCATCACATTTAATAAAATACATTACCTTATTTTTTAATAAAAAATAAATATGCCACCTATCTCTTCCAATGAAAAACAGTTTTTTAAAAAATAATTTAAAGCTATACATTTTTTTTATTTTTTAATTACTTTATTGTTGTTCAATTACAGTTATTTGCATCCTCTCCCTCCCCTCCCCCCTCCCCCCACCTCCCCCCAGCCTCCCACCTCCCCCTTAGCTCCCTCCATGCTAAAGCTATACATTTAAAAATATTTTCAGGGACTTTTTTTAAGTTTTTTTTTTAAGATTTTATTTATTTTTAAAGAGAGGGGAAGGGAGGGAGAAACAGCAATGTATGATTGCCTCTCACATGGCCCTCACCTGGGGACCTGGCCCACAACCCAGGCATGTGCCCTGACTGGGAATCGAACCGGCGACTGTTTGGTTCCCAGCCCACACTCAATCCACTGAGCTACACCAGCCAGGGCTCAGGGACATATCATACATATATATATATATATATATATACACACACACATACACACATACATACATATAATTAAACATACATATAGTGATTATATACATTTTGACTATACATCTTTCTTTATAACTCCAATTTTATGTGCCCCTTTTGTTTGTAAATCACTTCAATCACTATTTACTAAGTGCCTACTCTATGGTAGCCCTCTTTGAGACACTGCAGATGTTAGTTTAATTAGTCATAATCTGTAGTTTTGAGGGATCATGGACTAGTACTGAAGACAAAATGCCTTCAAATTGCATGGAAACTTGTTGTATGATAAATACATTTTCCCTTTATTTCAACATAGAAGAAACTCTATTTTTAAGGTCCAAATAGTGCCGTGGGGATCTCGTCCCAGCCGAAACCCGTGGGTGACCGTAACCAAATGCGTGTATAAATCTCACACTGAGACACGCAGGGGGAAGGAATCCGGCGGCCACGGGTCTCCTCCACCATCCCCCATCTTGGGGAGAAAGACCTCGTGGGTTGTTTAGCCGGGGGTTTTATTAGAGGCATTAAGCCACATTTACATTGGATTGATTATTCATGGGATTAAGCAGAACAGGGGTAGGATTACTCATAGCAAGGCATCAGGATGTTGATTCACGTCTGGTGGCAGACACGACCAGGTTAAAGTAATATTCAGGGATCAGCAAGCCAGAATTTTTTAATTCCTACCTTTGCCTACCTTTGCCTACCTATTTTTTAATACCTTTGCCAAATTCCTATTAGAGAATTCCCATCCCACAGACATGATCCACACTTGCTCACACAGGAATCACATGGAGCTGTGCTCAAAATGTGTAAATTCTCAGGACTGCGTGTTTACACACATGTGGAAATCACTGCCACAAAATAGTATGTAACTAGGACTTAACAAATTCCCATTCAAAATTGCTAAAATGGGAAAGTTTGCAGTAAAAGTTATTATGTTAATTAATTTAAGTGGAATATGTCTTGATTCAATTCACACAAGCTTTATCTATTTGGGAATCTGCCAATGTATCACTAGATGCTAAAGGACATATAGATATTACCTGCTTTGAACCTTTATACATTTTAAGAAAGAACATTAGTATATAAGCAAAAAATAAAAAAATATGGACAGTGGTTTGTGAACCTCGGCCCATAGGTTCAATCTGGCCTGATGCTTGTTTTTGAATAGTCCACAAATGATAGATATCTTTTTACATTTTTTAATGCTGGTAGAATCAATTGAAGAATAATATTTTGTGATACATGCAAATGACATAAAATTCAAATTTCAGTGTCTATAAATAACTTTTTCTAATAGCCATTTTATTTGTTTGCTGTTATCTATGACTGCCATTGCATTCTAGTTGACAAGTTGAGAAATTTCCACAGATTTACATATTCTAAATAATTGAAAAATTATGCTTCTCTAACCCCTGATATAACCTAAGTTCCACATTGGAATAGGAATGAGGTACCTGTTGTATAATAAAACACCTTATATGGCTCATTCGTGCATTTAGAATTTTTTTTTTATCAAGCTTTGTTGTCAGAGATCATGCGGTAAGTTGTTTAACAAAATGATCTCTAGAGTCTTGGAAAATATGTAGATATGTTGGTGTTAATTAGAAAGGATTAAAATCATTTCTATTGAATGAATTGAGTTAGGATCTTCACTTTATTACCCATTTCACTTTCACTACAGGTATAAAATACCATTGACTTGTTTTCATTTCTGTGTTCTTTCAATATCATTGAACAATTTTAACTACATTCCCAAAAAACTCCTTTTGCAAAGTATTAATGTTATGTTTCCATTCATGCTTACATTTTAGTATTTATTGTGGCATACTTTCAAACTTACAGAAAAAAAGTCAAGATGGCATAAAAAACTCTCCTATTCATTTTACTTTCAGCTTTTTTGAAAAACTAATTAAAAATTATTTACTTAATTCCCTCTCCCTCTCTCTCCCTTCTTTTCTATGGACATAATCTCCTATGGGTCCTCTAGTTCTTTGATTTACCTAACACCTGGATTAACAAAAGGAATGGTCCAGAAAGCAGGCAAAAAGAAAATAGAACAACAGTGAAAGTTTATGAGTACTCACAGTTTAATATATATTGCCCCTGTCTGGCAACTAATTACAATTGCATTACACACTGGGGAGAACAACCCCAGGCAGTGGAAAATCTCACTTAGAAGAGGATTTTACCTTATCTTTTTTTTTTAATTATTTTATTGTTGTTCAAGTACAGTTGATTGTATTTACTCCCCCCACAAATTGTCCTCCCCCACACCAGCCATCCCCTTCTCCCTCCCCTGATTCCACCCCCTTTGGCTTTATCCATGTGTTCTTTATACTTATTCCTGGAAACCCTTCCTCCCTCCACCCTCATTATCCTCTCCCACCTCCCCTCTGGTTACTGTCAGATTGTTCTTTATTTCATTGTCTCTGCTTACACTTTGCTTACTTGTTTGTTTTGTTGATTATGTTCCACTTAAAGTTAAGTCTTTATGGTGCTTGTCATTTTCACCGTCTGGCTTATTTTACTTAGCATAATGCTCTCAACTTCCATTCCTGCTGTCACAAAGAGTAGGAGCTCCTTCTTTCTTTCTACTGCTTCATATTCCATTGTGCAAATGTATCATAATTTTTCGATCCATTAATTTACTCATGGACTCCTAGGTTTCCTCTAGCACTTGGCTATTGTAAATTGTGCTGCTATGAACATTGAGGTGCATAGGTTCTTTTGGATTGGTGTTTCAGGGTTCCTAAAATATAACCCCAGCAACGGAATTGCCAGATCAAAACGCAGTTCCATTTTTAGTTTTCTGAGGAAATTCCATACTGTTTTCCACAGTGGTTTCACCAGTCTGCATTCCCACTAACAATGCACTATGGTGCCCTTTTCTATGCAACATCACCAGCACCTATTTGCTGATTTCTTTATGATGGTCATTATGACTGATGTGAAGTGGTATCATTATGGTTTTCATTTGCATCTCTCTGATGGCTGGTGATGCTGAGCATCTTTTCATGTGTCTCTGGGCCCTTTTTATGTCCTCCTTGGAGAAGTGTCTGTTCAGGTTCTTTGCCCATATTTTACTTGGGTTGTATGTCTTCTGGGAGTGGAGTCCGGTGAGTTCTTCATATATCTTGGAGATCAAACCCTTGTCCAAGGTATCATTGGTAAATATGTTTTCCCATACAGTTGGTTCTGTTTTCATTTTAATGCTCTTTCCTTTAGTCATGCAAAAGCTTTTTGATTTTATAAGGTCCCATTTGTTTATTCTTTCCTTTATGTCCCTTGCTCTAGGGGACATATATGTGAAAATATTGCTATGTGGAATATCTGAGATTCTCCCGCCTATGTTTTCCTCTAGGATTTTTATGGTGTCACAACTTATATTCGAGTCTTTTATCCACCTTGAATTTATTTTTGTGTATATTGTAACTTGGCGATCAAGTTTCATATTTTTGCATGTAGCTTTCCAGGTCTCCCAAAACCATTTGTTGAAGAGGCTATTTTCACTCCATTTTATGCTTCTGATATACATTTCTGAAATATTTCTTCTATATCTGTGAAATATGTCATTGGTACTTCAATAATGATTGCACTGAATATATAAATTGCTTTGGGTAGTATGGGCATTTTGATGATGTAAATTCTTCCAATCCATGAACACAGCACATGCTTCCATTTGTTTGTGTCTTCCTGAATTTATTTCTGTAGTGTTGTGTAGTTTTCAGAGTACAGGTCTTTTATGTACTGGATTAGGTTTATTCCTAGGTACTTTCTTTTTCTTGTTGCTATATCAAATGGGAATTTTTTCCTGATTTCTCTTTCTGATATTTCATTGTTGTTGTAGACAAATGCCTTTGATTTCTGAATATCGACTTTGTATCCCACTATGTTGCCAAATTCACTGTTTAGGTCGAGTAGTTTTTTGGTGGAATCTATATGATTTTTATATGTACACTATCATGTCATCTGCAAACAATGACGGTTTTGTTTTCTCCTTTCCAATTTAGATGCCTTTTATTTCCTTTTCTTCTCTGACTGATGTGGCTAGGACTTCCAATACTAGGCTGAATAGAAGCGATGAAAGTGGACATCTTTGTCTTCTCCCTGATCTGAGTGGAAACGCTTTCAATTTTTGCCCATTGAGTATGATGTTGGCTGTAGGTCTCTTATCTATGGTCTTTATTATGTTGAGGAATGCTCCCTCTATTCCCACATTGCTGAGTGTTTTTATCATAAATTGGTGCTATGCCTTATCAAATGCTTCTTCCACATCTATTAATATGATCGTGTGATTTTTGTCTTTCGTTGTGTTTATGCAATGTATTACATTGATTGATTTGCGAATATTGTACCATCCTTGCATCCCTGGAATGAACTCCACTTCATCATGGTAAATGATCTTTTTAATATATTGCTGGATGCAGTTTGGCAATATTTTATTGAGGATTTTAGTGATATTGGCCTGAAGTTTTCTTTCTTTGTTATGTCTTCATCTGGGTTTTGGATTAGGATGATGCTAGCTTCATAAAAAGAGTTTAGTAGTCAGTCTTCCCTTTTTGTTGGTGGGATTTCATCCCACAAAATCCGTGGTGACCGCTACCAAATGCGTGAATCAATCTTACCCAGACACACTTGGAGAAGGAGTTCCGATTGCCATGGGTCTTTCCCTCAATCTCTGGAAAGGCCCCAGGCGTAGCTCAGCTGGGCTTTTTATTAGAAGTTTTAGGATACATTAGCATTGGATTGGTTATTCATGAATTATGTGCAGAACAGAGGTTTTCAGCTAGGTCATGAAGATATATGGGAAAGGGGATAGGTAAGCGGGCGGTACATTCAGTAAGGTAAATATTTGGGGTACAGAGCATTAGGATGTAAAGTCAGGTCCGGTGGCAGACAGGACCAGGGCAGTACATTAAGCAGGAGACAAGTAAATTGAGGATAAACTAGCTAGAGCTGTTAACTTTTAGGACCATAAAACATTGAGGCAGGGAATAATTTCAAGGATTCATTAACTTGAGCTTCTTGGCTTGAGTGAAAGAGATTCAGCAAGGCAGAGAATTTCTTAAGAAACATTTTTGCCAAATTCCCATTAGAGAATTCTTTTTCCACTGACATGGATCAGCTGGCCCACACCGGAGGGTTTCTTCACATGGAACCATGCTCAGAATGCGTGGATTTCCGGGGCGGCTTTTCTCCATGCGTGTGCAAAGAATCCCCACACCGTTTTTTGGATTTTTTGGAAAATTTGTGAAGGATAGGGTTTAGCTCTTCCTTAAATGCTTTGTAGAATTCTCCTGTGAAACCATCTGGTCAAGGGCTTTTGTGTGTTCAGAGTTTTTAATTACTGCCTCAAATTTGTCAACTGCTATTGGTCTGTTCAGGCTTTCTGCTTCTTTTTCATTCAGTTTTGGAAGATTGTATTTTTCTAGAAATTTGTCCATTTCACCCAGGTTTTCAAATTTTTTGACATTTATTTCTTTGTAGTAATTTCTTACAATCCTTTGCATTTTGTGATGTCAGTTGTAATCTGTCCTCTTTCATTTCTGATTGTGTTTATTTGGGTTCCTCTCTCTTTTTTCCTTCATGAGTCTGCTTAAAAGCTTGTTGATTGTGTTTATTTCTTCAATGAACCAGCTCCTGGATGTATTGATCTTTAGAACTGTGCTTTTGGCTCTATGTCATTTAATTCTGCTCTGATCTTGGTTATTTTCCTTTCTTCTACTTTCTCCAGGCTATATTTGTTGCTGTTCCTCAACTTCTTGTAGGTATAGGGTTAGGTTGTTTGTTTGAAATGTTTCTATCTTTTTTAGGTATGCCTATATCTCTATGAACCTCCTTCTCAGGACTGCCTTCACTGTGTCCTGTAAGTTTTGAGTTGTTGTGGGTTCATTTTCATTTATTTCGAGAAACTTTTTGATCTCATTTTTGACCAATTCACTTTTTAACATCATTCTATACAATCTCTATGATTTTGAGTGTTTTGGGGTCTTTCCCTTGATGTTCGTTTTGAGTTTCCATCCCTTGAGTCAGAGAAAATGCTTGATATAATTTCAAAATTCTTGAATTTGTTGAGGCTTGTTTTGTGTCCTATCATGTGGTCTATCTTTGAAAATGTTCCTTGGGAATTTGAAAAGAATGTGTGTTTTGATTCTTTGGGATGAAAGGCTCAATATATATCAGTTAAGTCCATTTATCTATGACATTGTTAAATGATGCAGTATCTTTGTTGACATTTTGTTTGGAAAATCTATCCATTTTTGACAGTGGGGTGTTAAAATCTTCCACTATATTGGTGTTACTATTTAGATCTTTTGTGAAGATTTTCCTTATGTATTTGGGTGCCTATAAGACTTTCCTTGTGTATTTGGGTGCTGCTATGTTGGGTGCATATATATTTACAAAGTTTATGTCTTCTTGATGGGATATTCCCTTGAGTATTATGAAGTGACCTTCTGGGTTTCTTTTTATTGCCCTTGTTTTAAAGTTTATTTTATCTGATATGAATATTGCTACCCCAGCTTTTGTTTCCTTTCTGTTTCTTTGGAATATTTGCTTCAAGCCCTTCACTTTCATTCTGTGTAGGTCTTTTGTTCTGAGGTAGGTCTCTTGTAGGCAGCATATGTGTGGGTCATGATTTCTTATCCATTCAGCTATTCTATGTGTTTTGATTGTAGCATTTAATCCATTTACACTTGAGGTTATTATTGATAAGTACTTATTAATTGTCATTTTACTACCTTCTTACCTGTGTTCCTCTCTCTCTCACTCTTCATTTTCTTTTTCTTAAAGCAGACCCTTTATCATCTCTTGCAGCACTGGTTTGGTGGAGGTATATTCTTTCAGACTTCTTTTGTCTGGGAAACTCCTTATTTAGCCTTCCATTTTAATTGAGAGTCTTACTGGATAGATTAGCCTTAGTTGCAGGCCTTTGTTTTTCATTGCTTGGAATATTCCTTGTCAATACCTTCTTGGTTGTAGTGTTTCCGTTGAGAAGTCAGCTGCTAGTCTTATCTGGGTTCTCTTGTATGGTACTTCCTGTTTGTCCCTTGCTGCCTTTAAGATCCTCTCTTTGTCTTGGAATTTTGTCATTTAAATTATGATCTGTCTTGAAGTGGGCCTCTTTGGGTTTCTCTGATTGGGAGTTTTTGTGTTTCCTGGATTTGTGTAACTTTTTCTCTCATCAAATTAAGGAAGTTTCCCATGACTACCTTTTCAAACAGGTTTTCTATCCCTTGCTCTTCTTCTCCTTTGGGTAACCTCATTATATGGATGTTATTATGTTTCATGTTGTCCTGCATTTCCCTTAAACCCTTTTCACTCCTTCTGAGCCTCTTTTCCTTTTCTTGCTCATTCTGAGTGTTTTTTTCTACCTTGTCCTGCAGCTCGCTGACCTGGTCCTCTGCTTCATCGAGCCTGCTTTTTATTCCTTCTACTGTGTTCTTCATTTCAGAAATTGTATTCTTCATTTCCTCTTGGCCCTTGTTGATAGTTTCTATTTCCTTGTTCATGTTGATATGTTTTGCAGTGAGTTCATTGTAGTTTTCCCATATTTTTGGTAATTCTCTGTGAGCTCATTGAGCTTCCTCATAACCATTGCTTTGAACTCAATATCTGATAGTTGACTTGCCTCTATTTCATTTAGCATTCTTTCTTTTTTTTTAAATTACTTTATTGTTGTTCAATTACAGTTATTTGCATCCTCTCCCCTCCCCAGCATTCTTTCTGAGGCTTCCTCCTTTCTTTTCATTTGGGGTGTATTTCTTTATCTTCCCATTGTTTGTGAGACTCTTCTTGTTAGCCTCAGCTTCTTAAATTGATCTGTTCTGACTCCCTGGGTTTGCGGTGTGAACTTCTATGGTAGGAGACCTGGGAGATTCAGTGGTGGTGATGCAGATCCCCTGAACTTGCTGGTCTTGGACTGTTGTTTATGTTGGCTCTCTGGATGCATTTGGGTTTTGATTTTTGGGAGGTCTTTCTTTGGTGGGTCCTTTCCTCCTGCTGGTTTACTGAGGGTCACTCTGCCCACCGCATTTTGTATGCTGTTGTACAGGTGCAGACAGGTTGTGTAGAAGCTGGTTCTTCTGTCTGTGAGAGGTTTTGAGGCTTCTTTCTCGCTAATGTTCAGTTGTTTGTTCTGGGTAATTTCTCCACTGTTTAGTTGTAATTCTAGATTGGTCCTAGGTGCAGGTTAGTGTGGCTTCCATGCACTCCTTCACAGACTTCTTTTATTATCTGTTGGTGGTTCTCTTTTCCAGAAGGTATAATGGTGTTCACAGCTCTCAACTACCCTTTTAAGTGATCAGTTGGAGGTGGAAGGCAAATTGGATTAAGACAGGGGGAATGTCTTCTACGGGATTTAAAGAGTTAGGAGATCCTTTGGATAAGCATAATGGCAACGGTGATATTTCACCCAACTGGTCACTTTTTAGAAAGTGTGGGAAAAAATAAGATAATGCTTCTCCCCTCTTGTTAGAAGGAGGAAGAATTGTGAGTTGAATCCAGAAAACAGTGAGCTTATGGGAAGTCAGATTATGAGATATAGCAAGAGTAAAGGATAGAAAACAAGCATAGTGTACAAGAGAAAAGAGTTAACCACAACAGTAATAAAGTTCTGCAAGACAGTGAACTGGGCTAAGATCCAGGAAGGGTGTTTTGTAGAATTTACAATTGTATGGAACAACAATTATTGATGATAATACTGGAACAACAATTATATGACAGTATATATATGATCTGAATAACAAAAATAGGAAGTACACAATCTAGAGTAGTGTGCTCTTGGAACACAAGTGTAATTAAAGTAAGAAAATTAAAAGTACTCTATGAAAGGGTGCCAGACGGAGAAGAGGAAGAGGAAGAAATTGAAAACACATTTGAAAACATAATGAAGGAGAACGTCCCCAGTCTGGCAAAGAAAATAGACTTACAGGAAGTCCAGGAAAGCTCAGAGAGTCCCAAAGAAGTTGGACCCAAAGGGAATACACCAAGGCACATCATCATTAAGTTACCCAAGATTAAAGATAAGGAGAGAATCTTCAAAGTAGCAAGAGAAAAGGAGAGTTACCTACAAAGGAGTTCCCATTAGACTATAAGCTGATTTCCCAAAAGAAACCTTACAGGCAAGAAGGAGCTAGGAAGAAGTATTCCAAGTCATGAAAGTCAAGGACCTACATCCAAGATTACTCTATCCAGCAAGGCTATTGTTTATCATAGAAGGGCAGATAAAGTGCTTCCCAGATAAGGTCAAGTTAAAGGAGTTCATCATCACCCAGCCCTTATTATATGAAATGTTAAAGGGACTTATCTAAGAAAAAGAAGATAAAAAATATGAACAGTAAAATGACAAAAAACTCACAGCCTTTAACAACTGAGCCTAAGAAAAACAAAAACAAGCTAAGCAAACAACCAGGACAGGAACAGAACCACAGAAGTGGGGATCACATGGAGGATTATCAGCAAGGGAGTGGGAGGGAGAGAGAGAGGGAAAATGACAGAGAATAAGTAGCATAAATGGTAGGTAGAAAATAGACAGGAAAATGTTAAGAATAGTATAGGTAATGTAGAAGCCAAAGAACTTATATGTAGAACCCATGGGCATGAACTAAAGGGGAGGAATGCAGGTTGGAGGGGTGTTCAGGGCAGAGGGGAATAAAGGGGAGAATGGGACAACTGTAATAGCATAATCAATAAAATATATTTACAAAAATACACTATGAAAGAGCAAAAAGGAAAACCAGTCAAACAATGCAATTAAACAAAGAAATTGAAGAAAACTAAACAGAAAGAAGAGTAATTTAAAAAATATGAGTGAAATAAAAGAAGTAAAAATAATGAAAAATAATAATACTACTAATAAACAATACCATGCAAATTATCTGGAATAGCAAAGTGAAATTTCAGTTTCTCCATTTTTGGGATTAGCCTTATGATCCCTCTTTGGGTCTGACTCTGGTCCTTTCACCACTCCAGATCTAACTGTTTCACTTTGGGGGGAAAAAAAAGAAAAAAAAATATATATATATATAAAGAAAAGCCTCCTACTGACTCTAAACCAGCCAAGCAAGTCCTGCTGGTCTTCCTAGCTGCGGCGGGCGGGCTGGTGGGGGGAGTGGGTTTTGCTTTTCTCCCTTCCTATGGTTTTGCAAGGATGGGGGCCAGGTCTGGGCAGCACTCTTCACAGTAGCTTAGCCTCTAGCCCAGTTCTCAGTTCTCTGCTTGGCCCTCCAGTGTCCTTCTGCGCCAGGACAGCACCTTCTATCCACCAGCTGTGCTGTCCTTGAGGTGCACCAATTACAGGCAACTCACACACCACCTTCTTGCTCTTTGCTGTCCTAGGTGCTAGACACTCTCAAAGTCTCTTCAGGGTAATTCAGCTCCCTCACTGAGTTAAATCAAAAGACCGCTAACTCCCTGAGCCCTGCTGCTCTCCTTTGAGGGAGGTGCCTCTGCCTTCCTCTTAGTGTTTCAGTCCAGCTGCATGGAGCTAGTTGCCATCTTGGCTGTGGCAGGGGCACATCCACAGTGGCTATTGCAGCAGGCATGGAGTGGCTGCAGTCCAGGCGGCAGGGGCAGGAGGGTGGCTGAGGCAGTGGCAGGGGATGTGGGCACACGGTGGAGGCCACAGGGGTGGCCGGGGTGGCAGGGGAGGCCATCATGGGAGAGTTCCCTAAACAGCCACCAAGAGTCTCTTTTCTGAACAAAATCCTCCTGTTCAAGCCTGCCGCTCCCCAGAGCCTGGCCTCTCACACAGTCCAACTTTCCAGCCAGACTGGAGACTATCTGGGTCAGGGTCCCTCACAGCCCAACTCTTCTCCCTTCTCCAGGCGTCACCTGGCTCCCCAATTTCTCTGGTAATGGCCCAGCCGGCGACCACAGTCTCAGTGGGTGAACACTGCTCCTCTGAGTCTCTCAGTTCATCTTTATTCCCCCCAGTGATTTCATGCAGGTCCATCCTGGTGGAACTCTCTCCTCCCCGTTTGGCAGGGGAAGGAGCCGTTGACCAGACTCTCTTCCAAGACTACTGCAGCAGAGCTGGCAGGCGCCAGGCCTGGGGCTGCAGCAGCCCTGGTCCCTGCACTGGTTCTAGGGACCTTATCATCCCAAAGCAATCTCCTTACTATCTGTTTTTCAATGTCCTCTACAATTTTGGCCTCCAGCCTTCGTATATGCTGGGATACCGTTGGCTGTTCACTCTGTTCCTCAGAAGATCGGCTAGGTGTTCCACCCGTGTGCAGGGGGAAGTGGACTCCGCTCCCACCTGTCTCACCAGCATCTTCTTCCTCTCAATTTGACCTTATCTTGAGGTTAGGAAAGGTTCCTAGGAAAGTGGTGAACAGAGAGAAATAAAAAAATGGACAGTGTCTTTCAGAAACTTTGGTGGAGAGAGGAGAATAGCTAGAAGGAAGACAACCAGAATTCCTGGTGGCCTCTAAATGGAAACGTGATTTACCTGAGTGTTGGGACTATATAAAATTTGTTAAAGGTTTAATATTTATTGGAGGAGAAAGCAAAGTTAGTGTGTGGATTTTAAAATAATTTTTAATGAGGGGAGTGACTAGTTGTTTTATATTTTTTAGTTCTTTGGCTCCAAATACATCAAGTCATTTCTCATAAATGCACTAGTAGTTATAATGTGATAATATCTGACTCCCTCATTCAACATATTTTTGTTTCAGGTATCTCTAACACTTCACTCAAAGAAACAGCAGCCTATGGATTTGAGGTTTATTGTTCAGAGTATTAGGCATATATTAAATTTTCATCTCAACTTAGTTAGCCATGTCATATAGAGGGTAAATTATTTAAATTATTTTTATGTGTAAAATGGGATGGCAACAAATAACAAGGTCATTGTGAAAATCAGAGATGAAGTAAATGAAATGCAGTACTTGGTGCTTGAACACTCATTAAGTGGTGATTGTTATTCATGTTTTGGTGTCATTAAATATAACATGTTTACTTTTAGCAAGTTGTGGTTGGGACCCTTTAATGTCTCTCACATAGAAAAGCTTTATGGATGTAGCAAGATTATCATTATTGTCATTATCAAAGATAATTATATTCCCTTGGGGAAACAGGATGTTTAGAAGGTGGACAATGTGACTTTTTGAGTGTTTGATATTTGTCTGGCAACTTGTTTCTGTGGACAAGGATTTATTTTCCTGAAGAATTTCAGGGTCTTTTTTCAACACAGCTAAAAGAAATAGGCATAATAAAGCCTGACTTAAAAATTTATAATGGTAATAAAAACAGATGAAAAAAATATAATTTTTAAAGATTTTATTTACTTATTTTTAGAGAGAGGGGAAGGGAGGGAGAAAGAGATGGAGAGAACCATTGATTGGTTGCCTCTCACATGCCCCTAACTGGGGATGTGGCCTGCAAACCAGGCATGTGCCCTGACTGAGAATCAGTCAGGATACCTTTTGGTTTGCAGGATGACACTCAGTCCACTGAGTAACACCAGTCAGGGTGAAAAACAATTTATTTATAGGAGGCTTCAAAGTAAAAACAAAAAGGTGTAGTTTAGAGATTTTTTTCAGTATGACTAGAGATTGAGGAATATCAGATTTATAAATGATGAAATTCAGAAATTAGGTGCAAAATTTACTAGACAAGTACTTCTCTGGAAAATCCCATCACTCAGAATTTACCCACTCTAACCCCATACCCCATTCACAACTCACTTTCTTTGGTTTGGCGTTATTTTCTGGTTTGGGATAGAGTCATCCCAGGTGTAAAACTCCAGGAAGCATTTGCTCATAATAGTACTGAGAATGGAGAAAACTCACATGGATTTTTAGAAATGTCTTTGCTATATTACTGACATTTTATATAAAACAGTATTTTCAATTTTTTTCTTACTTGTCAGAAAACCTGATTACTAGGTTTCAAAATACAGATCTTGGTGTTCTAGCACTTTTTTTAATTGGATAAAAAAGAGAACTAGATTCAGCATAAGTCTATGAATTACCAATGTGCAATTTTAGATTTACAGGATTGGGTGGAATTCAATTTGATTTTGGGGAAAGAGCGTGTATGAATAAAGTACGTATCCAATTTAATCTTGATCAGACTTTTCATATGGGGGGCTTTAAATATTTCAGCTCACCATTTTTAAACTATTTGCATAACTCTGTAATGATGTTTGTACTACTATAAAACAGAAAATAAAGCAAGCCCAGACCAGATGTGTTTTGAGGGAAACAGGGAAAGATGATAACATCACTTAATGTATTATAACCAAGAAGAAAATTAAAGGCTTTGGTAACTTGGATTTAATTCACAAATGATCACATTTCCTACTTGGACTGATTTCGGAATGCAGGTTATTTGGCTTCTATTATCAGGATGTGCAATCAGGGCATGCAATTACATTTTTCCCCATGTGCGTTAATTCTGCATTGCACTAGATGGTAGGGACATTGATAAAGCATTACACATATTTTCTTCAGGGAAAATTTCCATAGACATGTTTAATGTTCTTGACATATAATCAAAACCTTGTGGACTTCATTACTGATGTAGTTCTAAACCTTCTGGTGTAGGGTTTAGTCTGTAGATTGGAGGAGTCAAAAAATTTGGAATTTATACACTCAGCAAACATTTTGAACACCTGCCAGGTGCCAGGTCCCATGATAGTTGTGCTAGCTATCTTATCATAATGAATAAAACATGTTCTGTCTTTAAAATGTTCCCACATACGGATAGTAAGGCAAACACCAAATCTACTAAATATGTACTAAATGATGAATTAACTAAGGGAAGCTAGAACAGAAATAAATGGATGCTGCCTACCTGGAATTCAGCAGGACTGAGATTTTTTTAATCCAGAGCTGATGAATAAGAGTTAACTGGTTATGGAAGTAAAGGAGGAAATCCCAGGGGGAGGCAAAGACCCAAAGTTATTAGTCTGTGTACCATGTGCTGAGGAAAATTTGGACCATTCCAGTAGTCTACAGAGATTTCTATGTGCCTTAGATGGCTACAGACAAAATGTATCGATATTGTCTGTATTATAGGTTAGTCAGAAAGAAGATTTTAATGTATAAGGCAAAATATTAATAAGAAATTAGGCCATTTTCATGTTAAGGATTAAAAAACTATAGCTATTACTATTATGCTGTAAGAATGTAAGATATGACAGTGATTTTAAACTTATTGAATTTTATTTTGTTTTCTTGCAGTTAAGAATACTCAACATGAGATCTGACATCCTAACAAACTGTTAAGTGTCAACACAGTATTGTTTTTTTATTAATTTTTTGTTTAATTACAGTTATTTGCAACCTCTCCCCTCCCCGCTCCCTTCCCCTCCCGTCCCACCTCCCAACCTCCCTCCTCCCCCTTAGTTCTGTCCATGTGTCCTCTACAATGATTCCTGAAAACTCTTCTCCCCATTGTCCCCTCCCCCCTCTCCCCTGTCTATTGTTAGACTGTTCTTAATTTCAGCGTCTCTGATTATGTTTTGCTTGCTTTCTGCTTTTGTTGGTTATGATCCGGTTAAAGGTGAGATCATAAGGTATTTGTCCCTCACTGCCTGGCTTACTTCACTTAGCATAATGCTCTCCAGT